>PVKC010032789.1:0-14150 GCA_004027635.1 Crocidura indochinensis | reverse complement strand
CCAAGCCTCCCTGCCCAAATAGTCAGTTGCTACCTATTCTAGAAAAACAAACCCCATTGAGTCATGTCCTTCTATGGCAACGTGAGAAAAGTTCACAAGATGACCCGAAAACAAGAACATCCCTCTTTGCAAAGGAGGAAAAGAAACAGGTGGTGGGGGATCCTTGTAAAAAGGACAGACATGGGTATGGAATTGGACTTTAATTATAATGCCCTTCACCCTTTTCAACAACCTCTTCCACCAACTCGGAGAAGTTTAACAATAGTTTCTCCGTATGTGGTTTCTCCATCCTCAAGTCAAAGAGCAAGGACTCAAATTTTCCATTTTAAAACCTCAATTCCCAGGAAAGCAGGAGACAGCTACAGCCTTAAAAGGCAAGTTTATTTCCAGTACTAAAGAGACCAGTGCCATAAAAAGAAGGGAGTAGGGACCCACACCATCTAGCATGAATAGACAGGCCAAAAAGACCCTAGTGTTGGAAGACATAGGAAAAGTCAAATTTATCACCAGCCACCATGTATATCAAATTAAAACTTAGGAAGGGGAAATGGGAATATGTTCCATTTCAACAGCAAGAAATATATGGAAAATACTTTTTTCTCTAAAAATAACAACAAACTTGGGAGGAAAGTTAGCAGTAGAGCACATCTCTTGCATGCATGAAGCCCTGAGTTCAACCTCAACCTTTGGCACCACAAACTCATTATATAGGAGATTAAATTCCATAGAATCCCACACGTATCCCTGTCTGCCCCAATTACATTTCATGTTACAATAATGTTTAAATGTTCTGGGTGGGGGTGTGCATAATAGTACCAAAATAAGTTTGCCAGGACTGGAGAAACCCTAGTGAGTACCTGAAAATAGAACCAGGAATGGAATATTCAACCTATACATGCAGCATGCTAAGATTTTTCAAGGTTATTACTCATCTTCCATTCTCCCTCCTCTGTGAAATTTTCCTTGAACTATGCCAGGAAGATGTGTGTGCCAGGAGCTTCCCTTTTAAAGGAATGGCAGAGGCTCAAGGAAGATGCCCTGTCCCTTCTCAAGTTCTTCCCACCATACCTTCAAGTCACCCAACTGCTTTCTAGAACTTTCCCTTCTAGTGCATCTCTAAGTTGTGTTTTTTTTTTTCATTCATGGGTGGGAGCACTCCCAAGCAGTACTCAGGAAGCCCAAGAGGCCCACTGTTTCTCAATCAACTGAGCAGGATGCTAGATGAAAAAGTTCAGGTATATTGATTGGGCTCTAGAGTGGATGATGCTAGGATAGAGGCTTCCAGAATGGCACTTGCTACTGCTCAAGGGGCTACATGTTGCCAGACATCAAATTTAAGGTGGGCACATGGGTGCTCTAACACCTGTACTATATCCCCACTATATTAAAACATAGGGACCAGAACAATAGTAGAGTGGGTAGATTATTTCCCTTGCATGCAGATCACCCAGGTTCAATCCTTGGAACCCCATATGGTCCTCCAAGACTAGGAATGGAGGATCTCAAAAAACACAGAGCCAGGGGCCAGAGAGACAGCATGGCATTTGCCTTTCATTCAGAAGGATGGTGGTTCGAATTCCAGCATCCCATATGGTCCTCTGAGCCTGCCAGGAGCGATTTCTGAGCATAGAGCCAGGAGTAACCCCTGAGCGCTGCTGGGTGTGACCCAAAACAGAAACAAAAGCAAAAACAAAAGCACAGAGCCAAGAGTAAGCTTTGAGCACCATTGGGTGTGACTAAAAAAAAAATACAATTGATATTGTGAATTTAAGGTATATGCTCTGTGTGATGTGATATGACACAAGCAGATTTCAGCACGATCATATCATAAGGCACATCCATCACCACACAAATTTCCATTCTGTGTGGGTGTGCAGGGTGGGAAAATTTCTGATCAACTCCTTCAACAATGCTCACATCTACAACACAGCACTGCTAACCAGGTCACAAGAACTCAAAGTCTCTTCATCTACTGCAGAAGTTTCTACCCTTGGATCCCTCTCACTGATTTCCTGCTACCACCCCAACCCAACCAACCTACAATTTACTGTTTCTAAGGGTTCAACTTTATCAGATCTTGCATATAAATGAGATCAGATCGTGTTTGCTTTTCCTGACTCAATTTTTGTCTGCATAATGTCCTCAAATTGTATTCATATTGGGGAAAATGACAAGACTTCTTGCTTTCTTTTGAGGGGAATTAGAGGAGGGCTGGATCACAGCTATGCAGTATTAAAGTTTATTTCTGTTTTTGTGCCCAAGAATCCCTTCTGGTAGTGCTCAGAGGACCATATTTGGTTATGGGGATTGAACGAGGACTAACCACACTCGCCAAGGCAATCTCCTGTACTATCTTCTCAGTCATTGTTTTTATGGTTAAATTTCTGCATGTGTGTGTATATCAGCCATATTTTCTATTCATCTATCCATTAATACTTTCTGTCTTGGCCTTTGAAAGCAAGTTATAATGACAATGTAGGTAGCTGCTGGAGAGTGTACATCTATCCTCAGAGGTGGAATTGCTAGTCATGTTTTTAATTTGTAAATATTCTCTACACTGTTTTCTAGAGTGGTTGTTTTCTAGAGTGGTTTATAACAGGAGAAATAGTATAATATGCACAGTGCTTGTCTTGCACTCAACCAACTTGGGTTTGATGCCCAGTATCAAGATAAGTTTCACCACAGGGTATAAGCCCCTTTTCTCTTGTTATCAATTATCTGTTTGATAGCAGATATTGCTATAGGTATGAGATGAGAGTCTGCTGTGGTCTATGTTGGCTCTTCCCTGACCATTGTTTTCATTATTATCTTTTCATTATTTATTGGCAAAAGCAACAAAAGGAACTACATTAAAGCAAAATGCTTGTGCACAGTAACAGAAACTAAATGGAATGGATGGCACTCCTAGTGAGGAAACTGGGGAAATTGCTTTCAAACCATGTATCTAACTGTGCTAGATATATGACATAAAAATGTCACTCAACCCAATGGCAGGGAAAACATTTCATCTGCTTAAAAAAATGCAAGAAGTCCTAATAGATCTTTCTCAAGATGACACACAATCAATATACCGTTTGCCATATTGGAAAGACAATGCCTCAACATTTGCTATAAAGTACTAAAGCCTGTATTTCTATCATCTACCCTGAGCTGACCATGAAGCTTGGGCCTGGTTATGGGTGGACTAGTACATGATTAAGGATTCAGCATCTACCAAGTCACCATGTTCCCATAGGAAATGAGACCAGTGCAGTCTCTTGACCCTCTGGAAATTGAGAATGGATAGATCTTCCTTCCCAGTGAAAAGTAAAACCTTGACAGTTGTAACACTTCTTGGGAGGGGCTAATGCACATTAATAAGAGCCTAAATTTTAAGTTTCAAAAAAACAGCATTTCACCAAAATTCAATATATACTTAGATAAGAATGGCTGGGATCTTACCCTCTGTATTAAAGAAACATCAAGATTAGTTTCAAATTGAAGTTACTCTAATTTAAGAGAAGCTACTTTTACCTTTGAAAATTTTTATTTCAACATAACTCCGCTTCTAGAAATCTACTCAGATCATGGGCATTTATATGGGAAAAAAACCCTTCATCCTCAGCTAGCAAGCAAGCAATAACTGAAAAATTTACCTCTTGATTTATCTCTGAAAAATAAAGCATATGCATTGCACTGTAAAAGTCTATAAAAACTGGTACATCAAATATTGTTGTAATATTTTTAAAACTTCAGGGAATGATATTCATGGTTATTCATAAATGCTAAAAATGATAAATTCTGACTGCTGGAGGATTTTAATTTAGTTAACAGGGCATTGTCTAACTTTACTTCATTAAAGTAAAAATAAGAAAAGAATAATTCTTTCCTAAGCATCCACCCAAAGGAAGTTCATCTAATTAATCCTAAATATTATTGCAAAATTCGATCAGTTCCATGGCACTTAATTTTCTCTCAATATTAAGATCCTTATAAATATGCTGATTTTCATTTTAGATGAGTATGTTTATAATTCTTAGTATATATAAAATATAAAAGTTTAGACAATTTTTGCCATACAGTGACAAATGTACCTGCAAGGAAAACTAAAAAAGCTTTTAATTGTGACATATGCTGGATTTTAGAAGTATATAAGTAGGAAACATTATCTTTTTTTCTTAAGATCAGTTCAGTTACCAATATCTTCATGAATCTGTTTTTCCCATCTAATTGGTTGATAATTAGAACTTAGTGAGTTGGTTGGGGCCAGAGAGATAGCACAGCAGTAGGGCATTTGCCTTGCATGTGGCTGACCCAGCATGGACCTGATTTGATCTCCTGCGTCCCATATGGTCCCCTAGCCAGGAGCAATTTCTGAGTGCATAGCCAGGAGTAATCCCTGAGTGTCACCGGGTGTAGCCCAAAAACAAACAAACAAAAAAGACTTAGTGAGTTGGGTTTTACTAACTATTATTATGGACAAGTTGACACCACAAACAACACTTACCATAAGCTCTGGATATGTTGGCCTTTCTTTGGAATTCTTCTTCAAGCTTAAAAAAAATAAATATAATATTAAAAATTTGAAACCATCTGCATCTTCCCTAGGATGTCAGAACCTGTGGACAACTAAAAATGATGAATTTTAAAGATAATTTGAAAATACACATCTCCTATCTTGACTTTTCTTTGGAATTGTGTTTTTTTATCACTCTAGGTATATCTTAATGGGAGAACAGGGTGTGTATCTATGTATGGGTGAGTGGGTGTATGGTTATATGAGGGTAGACACTATCCTTTAGTTCCTGTCCCAATGACATATAATCAACTTTTCTGATAACAGCCATTCTATCTTCAAACACATACCTACTTTCCTGCAAAAGATCTTTTCATTCACGCCACCAGAAAAATAGACAAGAACTTCTTGTGTATGTGTCTTCACCATCTTCAATACTTGGGTTTCCTTTGCTTCTGATCCTGCACTAATTCACAGACTTGAATAGATTTCTATTGACCCTTTCTCAGTTCTAAGCCCAGTTGTCCAATGCCTCAAGCTTTCTTATTCAGAACTCTCTGGGCTGATACAAGAGCACAGTGCAGAAACAAATAGAGATTTTTCTCATAAATCTTTTCTGGGAACCTCCCCAAAAACCTGGGAAGACTAGTCTTCGATCTGCACACATAGACACTTGAGTAACATTCAATACAAGAAACACCAGCAATAAAACTGCTCTTGGAAGACACCCACCCTTCACCCTACATCCCGCACCCACCCATGGTCTTCACATGGGGAAAAGGAAAGAAGTGAATTATTGAGAGTTGGAATTCCAGACTACAGAATGAAGATAGGGATGATTTCAGAGACCATGGCGTGCATAGCAATCTTGAGAACCCTCCCCCTGTCCCTGCATCCCCTGGGGTCATAAAATCATGTATGAATGAAAAGGCCCTTTGGCTTATGTGAAAGGAACCAAAACAAGACTGATTGCTGGGATGCTGGAGTGCGTGCTCATGGAGTTGTGCCAATGTTTTGTGTCAATGAGACCTGGGATGTGTGACATGAGCTCCTTTCCCTCACACCAGCTCCAGGTGATAAGTGGAGGGCCAAGGTCGAGAACCATTAGAAGGAAATAGTAGAGGAGCTTCGAGAAATCGTGGTCTTAAAACAAAATAAAATGAGAGGTGAGGTGAGAACGAGGAAGCTTTTGACCCAAAGTAACTGAAAGCAGCCTACCAGTGTAGTCCAGGCAATGCTGTGGGTAGAAGTCAGGGAGCCTGAGGGTAGGTACAGGTACATGTGTGAAGTTTCACCCTGGAACTGGGGGCAGATCTAGGACCTATGACCTCAGGGATCAGACAACCTATGAGAGAAAGTTTCATCTCAACTGAGGACAAAAAAAATCAGCGTGAATTTGAGAGGAATTAGCACTTGTCAACGTTGGAGGAATAATGGAGAGTGTGCCCATGTGATAGCACAAAAATTCAGGTAACTGCCACTTTGATTTCACAAGG
Organism: Crocidura indochinensis; assembly: GCA_004027635.1. Lineage (NCBI taxonomy): Eukaryota > Metazoa > Chordata > Mammalia > Eulipotyphla > Soricidae > Crocidura > Crocidura indochinensis. The sequence continues at coordinate 8,159 of PVKC010032789.1, read as the reverse complement.
ACTTTTATCCCAAGATGCTGTGAAGTCCTAGCCATGGTTCTTGATGGCAGGAGATTGATATGAGAAAATCTGGGGATACTTTTGGTTTACATAATGGTGTGAAGGTAAGTTCCTGGCATAAAACAAAACAAAAGCCCAGAGTTGTGGCTAATCATCATATAAAATGCATCGGACAGATGTCCAGCAACACAGACTAGCCTAGTTCAAAATGGCATTAGAGCTCAGGCTGAGAAATCTTAAATGTTGTCTTCCTCTTCCTGATGACTAATTTCTTATCCCTTATCTGAAATAGAATTTTAGGAGCTTCTCAAGTGAGTTTGTGTGTCTGCAGCCACATTCTCGCCATTACCATCCTTCCCTCCTCTGGGCTACCCAAGGTTTTTTATTTAGAAGTTCAAAAAGCACTTTAACACCCTTCAGTGGAGGCTACTCAAGTAACTGCACTTTCCTGCTAGGACCTTCCTCCAAACAGGCTTTTCCATAATAAAACATTGGCTATTTTCCAACTAAAAATCTCATGTGGCCATGTTATGGAGTTATTCTGCTGTGGTGAGTGGGAAATAACATGATACCTGCAATGGGCTAACATTTTGAACTATCTCTTCATCCCCAATTTTACCATTTTTTGTTTTATTTGGGTTTGGGTGTATGTTTCAGGCTGCTCAGAGACTCCTCACATCTCTATGTTCTGGGGTGATTCCTAGCAGTATTCATGGGGTCATGTAGTGCTCAAGAAAGAACCCCGGTGTCCTGGTATGCTCAGCCTGTTGTACTATCTCTACACTGGCTTACTTCCCTTTTGTTATGAAAATCAGGCCAGAACTATTGACAGCAGTAGGGTGTTTTCCTGGCATGTGGCCAACTCAGGTTCGAACCCTGGCATCCCATATGGTTCCCCAAGCCTACCAGGAGTGATTTCTGAGCACAGAACCAAGAGTAACTCCTGAGCATCTCCAGGTATGGCCCCAAAACAAAAGCAAATATAAGTTTAAAGTCAGAATGACTTTATCTTTCCAGTCCGAAACAATTCATGACCTTTCTTCCAGTACTCTTTTGAAGTTTCTACAAAATATAAGAGAAGTGCCCAGGGCTGACCTTTCATAAGGGTTCCTGAAATCTCAGAGATTAGTGATCAATAATATATTTTTCCCAAGCGGCCCCTGATTAGAAAGTTCAACTTTTACCACCAGCACGATGGCAGAGAATCAATGGAATATGTTTCCATAGCGAACTAGAGCTTTTTACTGAATTAACATAACCGAACTGTGACCTATCTTTTATATCAAGAACACTTCAAAACAGGGACTAAGAATAGGAAAATCCTCCGGATAAAGTCGGGGGAGGAAGCAATTTTTTCCATTTTTAATAGGAAGCGCTTGAAATTCAGTAGAAAATAACAACTCTGAAGTTCAAAGCTATACCAATTTCTTTTTGGACTCAAGTCAGACTTTTGAATTTTCAAGTGGCTTGTCATTTTCAAGCGTGCAATTAGCTAACTGCCCTAATTCTTCTTCCAAATGCCACAACACACGCTCCTGACCGGAGCTGACACTAAAAAACAGCTTCGCGCTGTCTGGAGAATTGCTAGCTTGAAGTTTGTGCTGACCAGAGGATTTCTGCCTATTTGAACCCCCCCCCACCCCAATCATTTCCAAGAAGGGCTATTTGGTTTTGTCCACAGACTGAAAACACGTCCACCTCTCATACCATACATTTGTTGTAAGCAAAGGAAATATCCTTCCACTGTGTTTCTTGGCCTCAGTAGGGCTAGACTAGGTTATCTCTATTTGATACTAGTTCTTTTGATACTAACTTTAAGGTGGGCCTTAGATAGACAGATGGACAGACAGATAAGACACACAGGCGGACAGACAGACAGACAGACAGACACACACACACACACACACACACACACACACACATATACACACCATGCCTGCAGGCTGGTCAGCTGTTCAACCTCAGAAATAAGTCTGAAGAGAAAATGGCTTAGTCTTTGGTCACTGTTTCCAGCATTGGTTTTTGGTCCCTAAGGCTATAGACACCTCTATGAAAAGGTGATAGGAAAAAAAGATAAATATTCTTGAAAAATTCATTTATTTTAAACTTCTATAAAGCTAGAATATAAGGCTTTTCAACTCTATTCATCTATGGTGAACCCCAATAGGAGGTCTAGGAGTCAGCACTACTTAACCCCAGAGATACTTTTAACACACTTATGATAAGGCCTAGATGTACAACAGAGCCTCTGCTTAACATATGTTAAGGCCTTAGATTTCATCCCTGGCATCCACGAACAATACAAACAAACACCAAAACCCTTAAGATGAGAAAGTCGTTGAAGGAGGAGTTAAAAAAAAAAAAAAAGACAATCTCGCACATCCAATTTCAAAGAAAATAGAGGAAGGGACTTTCTGCCTTTCGTTCTCTGGTATCTTCTTCAAGGTCATGAGAATAAATGCCTTAAATTTCCATTCTTTTCTTACCCTCTCTTCGCATCACTGCCCAGAAGATAATATTTCCCTGATGTTACTATGAAAAACACAAATGAGCTAGATATATAGGCTCTCTCTCCAAAATGGTACAGACTTTCTAGTCCATATCACAAACTCTGAGTGACTGTCCACTGAGAAAGCAGTTATCAGAGAAAGCAAATTCCAACCAAACTGATTCCTGAATGGACATATGAGGGAAGGAATAGTACATGAAGGCACTCAGTGCTCCAAATACAAGCTCATAAACATATGGACAGATCACTGGCCAAGGCTCTGTGTGATATACACTCTTTCTTCCCATTCAATGTCAAGCTCAAAGACAGATGGGATAGAGAAACTAATCAAACTATATTGAAAGTTAAGTTTTAATTTTTTTCCAGGTCTATACTTCTCTGGGCTTTGCCACAATGTTTGTGAGTAGAGTTGGAGAAGTCCTAAAGATCATACTCTAAAGAGAAGTTCTAAAGATTGTGTGATAAAACTTATTAAACTTACGAAAGTTTATCTCATCGAAGGTGGCTCAAGAAGCCATTTTACTTTTACATATGAAAAATGGAAGAACATTAACAAAGGTAGCTACATTCGTAGGGTTTCTTATTTGCTTCTCAAAGGAAAATAAAAAAGATGAGTTCTCTATAATAACCATTTCCATTCTTTACAGCTCAGAATTTTACTATCAATAGAAAAAAAAATCAAATAATACTTCTGTGTGATGGGAAGAGATGTGTATCCGAATTCAGATGAAAAATAAAATTGCTTCCATAAGAGACCTAAGACATCTGTAAAATTTCATTTAAAAATCAGTGTCATTGATTTGGAAACTTTGGACTCTTCCAACTCAGTTGACTTCCAAACTATGGTCTTACTGAGGGAGTAACAGAGAAAATGTTGAGTGTTCTTATGATACACAAGAACCCATTACAGTTAGAATGCATTTTAAGCTTGTTTTCTTTTTAAATAGTTGTTTTTTTTTTTTAAAAAAATGTTTTTCCTCCCCAATTCTTTAAGGGAGAAGAAGGTAAAAAACAAAATATATGATAGTGGGAAAAATTAGAAAAAAAATGTTTTACAGGGGCCGAAGCAATAACACAGTGGGTAGGGCATTTACTTTGTACATGGATGACCTGAGTTCAATCCCCAATATCCCATATAGTCCCTTGAACCTGCCTGGAGTAATGTCTGAGCACAGAGCCAGGAGTATCCCCTGAGTGCCTGTCTGTGGCCTAAAAATCAAAAAATTATTTTTTTATAGTGCTGGAAGGTCAAACACAAAGCTTAACTTTTGGAAAGCACATACTCTACCTTTAAGCTACAACTCCAGACCCAAAAGAATATTTAAAAAAAAAAAAGTAGAAGAAAAGCATCATTGAAACAGGAAGTAGCAACTCACAGGCCCACAGAATACACAGGTCTGAATCAGGGATTTCCATCCCACTCTACAGTGTTATTTGAGAACATCTGAGATTCAAGGATATCCCCAAACCAAGAGACTCAAATCTGGGAGGTCAAAACCTTAGTCCTTGGAAAGTTCTCTCAGGTTCTCTAAATGAGCAGTCAAGAGTTGAGGGCTTTTACTTTCAGAAACTGGTAGTTGATGCAACTGAGCATTCTCACACTTTCCATAATCAATCTTGTTTCTACCAACATATGCGAAACTCCCAGGATGAAGAATGGTTCCAGTTTGCAAAGACTCCACAGGTAAGCTCCTTCCCCCATCTGAATTTTTCAGATCTCCTGTGTTAACTATCTGGAATGCCTCTCATATCCCTTCTTCTAGGTGACACTGTTTCAAGATTAGTCCATCACCAGCACAGCAAAACAGAAGTTGTGACCTCCCAAATTCCAAACTGACTTCTCATCCAGTAGATATTGTATGGGGTTTTCATGCCTGGAATAGAACTCAAGAGTCTCAGACATGCAAAGCAACTAACTGCTTTACCACTGAGCTATGTTCTCCACATAGAAAGTAAAATAGAAACCCATCCCAGCTGGCTGGACCCACACACATGCATGGAACCCATTAGGGGTAAGAGACAGAAGTACCCACCTCAGCCACTCAGAGCTTATCCATTGGAAGAGGCACTAACAACACCCCAAATTAGAACTCATTTTTCTAGCCCCTTTTCAGCCATTTGGCCCAAACAAACTAACTGCAGCAAGCAGTGACAAGTCAGATTCATATATCATTAGGGATAAGTATCCAGGTGGACCAGGACCAAGAACTAACAAAAAAGAAATATAGGGGCCGGAGAGATAGCACAGTGGGTAAGGCATTTGCCTTGCACGTGAGTGACCTAGGATGGACCTAGGTTTGATCCCTGGCATCCCATATTGTCCCCCGAGCCTGCCAGGAGTGATTTCTGAATGTGGAGCCAGGAGTAACCCCTGAGTACCTCTGGGTGTGGTGAAGAAGAAAGAAGGAAGAAGAAGGAGGAAAAAGGAGGGAGAAGGAGGGAGGAGGAGGAGGAGGAGGAGGAAGAAGAAGAAGAAGAAGAAGAAGAAGAAGAAGAAGAAGAAGAAGAAGAAGAAGAAGAAGAAGAAGAAGAAGAAGAAGACGAAAAGATAAAAAGAAGAGAAATATAGGAATATAGGATACTTTCATTTGTAGAACACTGAATACCCATTGATTTGTGCAAGTTGCCCAAAGAAACTAGCCAGGCCCCATTTCATCTCATGTTTTGACACTTTCCCTCCATCCACACGTGCAATGATCATGACTATCCACTTCTGCCTATCCTGGGACCAGAGGCTTATTTTAGCTCATTGGCGAGGGTCTTTGACTTGCATGCAGCTGAACTGGTTCAATCCCTGGCATCCCATAAGGTCTCCTAAACTTGCCAGGATTAATTTCTGAACACAGAAATTTGACAGGTATAGATCAAAAACAATACAAACAAAATACACACACACACACACACACACACACACACACACACCAAGAATTTTTTTTTTAAATAATTGTCTCTGCAAACAAGAAATGGCTCAGGGGCTGGAGAGATAGCATGGAGATAGGGTATTTGCCTTTCTTGCAGAAGGCCATTGGTTCAAGTCCCGGCATCCCATATGGTCCCCCGAGCCTGCCAGGAGCAATTTCTAAGCATGGAGCCAGGAGTAACCCCTGAGCACTGCCAGGTGAGACCCCCCAAAAAAACAAAACGAAACAAAAAAGAAATGGCTCGATTTTCTAGAGGAAATTATGCTTTCTCAACTCTCCTCAGTTCCACTGACAATTTCCATGAAAATAAAATTTACAGTATTAGCCTAACTTCCCATATTCCCATCTCAAATCTCGCAATCCTTTCTACCAAACTTCTCTGATGATCAAGAACATTCACAGTTTGCATGTAGGAAGAAGCCTACAAAACACTAGGTGAGTTTGCAAGATTTCCAGGTTCCTAAGTCACACTCTGAGAGGATTCCCTATCGTTTTTATACATGGGAATAAATATGCTTGTGTCTTATTTATCCCCTCTCTCTAATACACCAAAGGGTCCTACCACCTTTCTCAGAGTCTACTTCACATCAAAATGCTGAGAGTGCTCCTAAAGGTGTCTCTTATCTTGAAGTTCCTTTAGTACAATAATACACTTCCGTCCCCTACATCCTTTTTGTTCTGAAAATATGGTACATGGCCTTGGCTCAGGATTCAGCTACCCCAGATAGATTCTCTCCTCTGATGCATTTCCTGAGAAATAGAGGAAATTCAGGCAAATGCCTCTTCCTCCCCCCAACACTGGGAAGACTGGGTTCTCTTACCACTTTGAGGTAAAGTCCACAAACTCTTCAGAGAACTTGTCTGCCGGAAGTTGGGGTGATGGCTCTTCCACCACCTGTTTGAGCTGCTGAAAAGGAGTTCCCCAGGAATCATAAGGAAACCGAAGGATTGCCAACTCAATCTAGAGAGAGAAGAAGAGAGAGTTTACATAGCAAACCCACGAAGTTTTGTTCCAGAAGAACCAGAGATGGGGAAAAAGCAAAAGGAGAAGACAAGTAAAATTTGGGGGGGAAGTAAAATTCATTTATCCTAATAATATATTATATAATATTATTAATAATATGATATGCTATGATTGATAATAGCATACAATATTAATGATATATTGTTAAAATATCATAAAATATTATCAATAATATAATATTGCTAGTAAATATCATTATGTAATATTAATACTATTTCATAATATTATTGATAATATTGATGATATATCAATATTTTCTTTGTGTATTAATAAAATTAAATTAATATATGCTGACTAGTCATTCTCTCCATCTCCCCAGTTCTTACTACTGGGATTTTTCTTATCATTATTTTATGGGGACCACTATTAAGTTCATTTGAAACTGGAATACCTTGTGGCCTGAAAAAGAAAAATGACAGGGCCCGGGAGATAGCATGGAGGTAAGGCGTTTGCCTTTCATGCAAAAGGTCATTGGGTCGAATCCCGGTGCCCCATATGGTCCCCCGTGCCTGCCAGGAGCAATTTCTGAGCATGGAGCCAGGAGTAACCCCTGAGCACTGCTGGGTGTGACCCAAAAACCAAAAAAAGAAAAGAAAAATGACAGCCACATTCAACTTCAAGACCTTGACGCCTTCAAAGAGATTCCTGGAGTCTGTGCTCCGCTGGAAATATTTGTAGACTTGGACATCTGCTGCCATCTGCTGGTCACTTGTTGGAATAAAAACAAACCAAAAAATAAGCGACCAAATGAACTGTTTTTGGACTCCAATCAAGGCGGCTTTGCCATGGGGTGGTCATGTGTTTTCTGGGCAGCGATGTGGGATTTAATCAGCTGCTGTGCCTGGAAAGGAGCCAGGCCCATAGCGGATCATTCCAGACCTTGGTGCTCCGCTGAATATCAACCATCGGCAAAGACTCAAACAAGATTCAAATAGGCCTCAACAATGAAAGAATGTAGGGCTATAATTATTCAAATTCTCCTCCTTTGGATTGACTTTTAGGGTTCTCTACCTGGCTCCATAGCTAAATCTTCTATCATAATGATACTGGGGGAAGAGAGCACATCACCACCTCTGCCTCCCTTCCACCCAATTCCCATCTATTTGTGCAAGTTGCCCCCCAAAACTAACCAGGCCCTATTTCATCTCATGTTTTGACACTTTCCCTTTATCCACACATACAACGATCATGACTATCTACTTCTACCTATCCTGGGGTCAGAGGCTTATTTTATATTTTAGCACAGTGGCGAGGGTCTTTGACTTACATGCAGCGCAACCGGTTCAATCCCCAGCATCCCATAAGATCTCCTAAGCCTGCCAGGAGTCATTTCTGAGCCCAGAGCCCAGATTCAATGTCTGAATCAATACTGCTAGTAGCTGAGCCTTTTCAACATCCCTAGAGAAGCCTGAATTTTTTCTTCGTCCCTTGACTGGAACCTGTTCAAGGAAAACTATCAGGAACTAACACTGGATCTTTTCACTCTACTATGGAGGGCAAAACAACAGTCTTTTGAATAGTATCTGTGACCCTAGAGAGACTAACCACATACTGGTAAAGAGAAAAAATTACGTTTGCATAATCCCAGTGAGGTATTTCTACCACATCTCCCTACAAACATAGTTTTGCAAAATCCCCAGCTCTCTCAGGCTGGGAGACCCTCAGACAAGAACTGAGAGTTTGGGCCTCTGGTTCTCCAATCGCT
>PVKC010032788.1:0-14156 GCA_004027635.1 Crocidura indochinensis | reverse complement strand
TTTCTTTGAGTTCTTTCAGCATCTTCCATATTGCTTTTCTAAAGTCCTTATCTGAGAGATTGATTAGTTCGTTGGTCGTTGTCTGGTCATCAGAATTGTCATCCTCGTTCTCTATGTCTGATGCTGGCCTGCATTTTTTGCCCATTGTCACACTTGTATTGTGTGTTTTTCTACGTGTTGCGGTAGTGTTCTTTGTCTAGATGATGTGCGTAGCCACACTCCTCTGGTTCCGCCCTTTCTGGGTGTGTTGATTTGCCTACAAGGTAGTAGAGTCCTCCGTGGATGAGGCCTCTCAAAGGATCAATTCTTGGGCCTAGGCATACAGCAGGGAAGAGAGTCCAGAGAGAAATGTTGGGCTTCAGTTGTCCAGTACAGTCCTTAGTGTGATTTTCTCTCTTCTTGTTGGGATTTTGTTCTTACTTTTTTACTTTTTTTTTTTTTTTGAGCCAAGATGGCTCACTCCCGCGAGTTCAGAGGACAGCAAACGAAAGATAAACACAAATAGAAGACAAACTCACAGTTCTTTGTGGTTGGCCACACTAGGCAGGCGTGGATTCGCAGAGATTCCCAGCCTGATGTCACGAGTAGGGAACCTTGCTTTTTCACAGAACTTGAGTATCGTAATTTCCTTTCTAATCTTGCTGCTTTCAGTATTCTTTCTGTGTGGTTTTCATCATTCTGTTTAAATTTTGTCTTGGGATGCTTTATTGGGATCTCTTTTAGCTGGTACTCTTTGGGCATCCAGGATATGGAACCTTGTGTTCTCCAGTTCTGGAAACTTCACAAAAATTGTATCTTTGACTATTGTTTCTTCATAGAGGTTTTCTTTCTGGCACTTTGGAACTCAATGATCTATACCAGATGGATGTGGCCTCTACCTGTATTGATGGACCCAAATACTTTAGTTAGGCCATATTGGTAGCTCTATTTGCCACGTGATCTCCCACTCAATAAAAATCTGAACCCCTGGACATGGACTCTCAATAGACTATATTTTCTTTATTTGGTGCACGTGTATAAGTGATAAGTCCTCTATATGTATTGATCCATATCATTATATGTTTACCTTTCTTATAACCTTTGTTTGTTTGATATATATTTTATAACATAAAGATATATATATATATATATCCTTATCATTTTAGATTGCATTTGCTTGTATAACTTTCTGATCTTTTATTTTGATCTTATGTTTATCATTAGATTAGATCTCCTGTAAACAGCAGAAGCTTGAATTTTCTTAATAATTTATTCTACCATTCTATGCATTTTGATTGTTGAGGTCAGGCCACATGTTTAGTAAAGGTATTTATATAAAACAATTTACTGGTCACTATGTCTACATTTGTCCATCTCTATAGACTCTGTTCTTGAAAGAGGTATAGCAATCACAAAATATTATGTTTACACTGGCCATTCCACTGAAAACTGACAATCTTGGGAGAACAAGGCAAGTCAAGTCTTTGCCCTTCAGAAGCCCCACCTGTTGCACCCATCACCCACAATTGATGCTTTGCCAAAGGCCCTGATTCGCCACTCATTCACTGCTCTCTGCAGACACTAATCTGATCAAATCTTCAAGTATGCTGGTATTTGGGCTGATACCACCAGAAATTTTTAGAGTGAATATGGGCAACTTCAACCTGCCTTTTTGTACTTTCATAAGCCCTGGCAATCAAAAACTCACCCCACAAAAACAGTAGCATCAGCAATAGTGCTTAGAATTTTGGGACTGTTTGGCCAAATTCACAGCTATGCAGTAACTACAAATTTTTTAATTACTTAATTTATTTAAACAATGTGGTTATACTGTTGTTAATAATGAAATTGTTTCCCCCCTACAATTGCAAAGTTGTTCATGATTGAGTTTCAGTCATATAATGTACAAAACTTGTCTAATCCTGTTGTCTCAGTGGGAACACACTAATTTAGACACCAAGATATATCTGAAGCATGTTCAGAAGGTGTTGACAAAGTCAAGTCTGGATGTGGACTTGCTCATGCAGTGGAGGATCAACAACGGCAACAAAAACCAAATTGAGACACTCATAGACTTCCAAGATCTCTTAAAATTATTCTTCTATTGGTTTTCTACTAGCTTAAAACTATAGTGTCAAGTAAGCAGAGAAAACACAATAAAAAATACCTACAGTTCTAAATAACTTGTAAAAGTCAAACCTGGATAGAGAATCAAGGTAAAAGAACTGCTTTGGGGTTTAAGGAAACATAACCTGCTCAACAAGTTAATGATTTCCTATATGATAGCTACTGGGTATTTGCCTTTTTATTATCCTTGAAAATATTGCTTCCATACAGTTGACAACTGTAGATGATCTTCAGGAGCTTTGTTTTTACCCACATTACTCTCTAGACACTGTCAGAATACTCCATGAGTTTTCATAAGGCTAGAAAGGCGTGAACTTTCCTCCTCCCCCATCAAGATCTTTCCAATTCTGAAGAGGTAGCCTGGATATGAGTCCCTGGTGTATCAATACAGATGCAGGGAGAAGGGATATTGGAGAAAGAATGGTTGAGTCACCTTAGGCAGATCTTAGAGTTGAACCTAATATAATCTCATTCAAGTTATAAAAATTACATGATACCATTTTAAAGGAAAATTCTATTGCTTTTGGAATAATTGAATTTTGATATGTGTGATTAAAAAGGAATGAAAAACACAATAATAAATACTTGGAAATTAGTAGTTTTTATTCTCCACTTGAGGGGTAAATAAATTACCCTCTCGGAGGTTTACTTTCTTCATTTACAATGGAGAAATACATATTTTTCTACCACACAGGAATGTTGTCAGAACAAAACAAAGGTATCATGCATAATAAGGATGAATATATTGAATAGTATTAAATGGTCACGTTATTTCTAAAACACATTCACTTTTATTTGCATTTCATGCTACAATGCAGAAATCTAAGTTGATTCTTTTTTTGCACTTGTTTTTCAGATTCCCTCTCAGTCATAGCTCTCCCTATGAAACTCAGGAATATACGCTGCTCATGGTTTTTCACCTGACTCCATAAGAACAGAGCATACAAGTATGTTACCACTGTTTTCTTTTTCTATGCTGATATTTGTGACATCAGCTATAGGTGGGTTTCAGGTCATGGTTCACTAAAACAGCTATCTCTCTCTCTAAAATAAAGTGTACATAGCAGTTATCTTCTTAACTCCCAGGCTGTAGCTTGTATCTGTTACTATTACAATGCTCAAATTTACTCAGAATGAAAAGTAATTGTAATTTTTAAGTAAATATTTTATTTACTAAAATTTGAGAACATTTATACACAAAAAAGCAGAAATAAAGTTGCAAAAGAAATAGCTATCATCATCTTTATAAAAATCTAAACATTGCAAGAATACCTTCCCAACCAGCAATTAAAGTCATCTAAAAGCAAAACATTGGTCCTTGATCTGAAAAACCTTCCAGTCATCAGCTCCACCTTTTTCATATAGGACAAAACTGAGTGCCCCAAATAAACATGTTCTAACTCTGGGCAGTAATGCAGAGTCAACAAGGTCCCTATTTGCATGAAGGTTCTTTTATCTGCAGTTAACTAATGAGAACAGGCCCAAATTTATATTTTTAATCATCCTTTCTATTCTTGAAATACAAAGGTTTGGAGAGAATAGAGGAAATATCCCCTGTGTGCTGTCTTTTATTCACAACACGTCATGTTGTGGTCTCATTTTATTTTCACACTTTGTAGTGAAGAGAGGAGCAGAGGAGGTATTATCTCTACTTTGAAATGGGAAAAGGGATCTACGAGATTTTTCTCCACCATATAGTAAGTGGAAGATTGTTCCTTAATCCACATCTCACTAAAAGGCTTATATATCCCTCATTTAAATTTATAAAAGAAAAGTTTATAATTATTCACTATTATTGTTGAATACAGTGGTGATTTGCAACACAGGCTTTAAAGGTGAGTTACACTCTGTGCCTGAACCCTATAATGCAATCTCATCTACTTGACCAGTTATATGACCTCATAAAATTATATAACCATTGCTTTATAGCTTTATTTCCTATATTATAAGTACAAATAATAATTTAGAGCTTTTACTAAGGACATGGTACTTTAAAATATATAGTTAATATAAAATTCGAAGCATAGGGCTGAGCATGAACTAAGTCATAAATTGAAGATTATTTTGTTCGCCTTAGATAAAATAGGTAAGATTTCAATTTTCTGGGAAAAAGTGACCTTAATGATTCTTCCTTTATGGCAATAGTACATATGTAACATAAGCACAGGACACATTTCATCTATATAGAGTCACTGAAAATTTTATATTTTACTTCAAAATTTCTGCAGATTTGCCTGGATCTAGCCATCCCCAGTATTGGTGTTTCTGGGGAAGTTACTAGAAATGCAAAACTCAAGCCCTATCCAGATTTCACAAATCACTTCTTCATCGTGTCAAGAATACCAGGTGATTTGAATGCACATAAAAATTTGAGGAGCAGAGTTAATGATTCTAGATAGCTAAGTAAAAGTGGGAAGCTTTGGCAAACATATTGATCTTAAAGTCAAAGACATGCAATTTCATGTACAAAATGCCTCTAAAAATATTTGCTTCAAATACAAGAAGTACTCTATAGTTAAGATAGTCTTTATGATGTTCAGTTTTATTAACCTATCATTGATTTATTGCACTCCCTCAATCTACCCTCAGGTTACTTCCAAGTGAATATATTCATCTACACTTACAAATCAGCACTTTCTAGAAGTTTGTGCTAGTTAAAGTACAAATAAGTAAAAGGGGAAAAAAAGCCTTCTTTTCATTTCATTTTTTTCTCCTTCCTCATCTAAGCCCAACCCAAAAGGGCAGCAGCTATTGAGAAGAAATTTGGAAGTTTTTAAAATTAAATGAGGATAAAAATTTATATATATAACTGAGATTGGGAGAGAAGTTGATATTTTTAAAGTTTTAATTAGATAAATTAATTGAAAATACAATGAGTGAAAATCAATCCTCCTTGCTAAGAGCAAACGAGTCCTATTTTTCAGTTGTTTGATTTTGTATGCACCTTAGCATTCTATCCTAAGGTAGGAGGACCCTGTGTGAGTGCTGAAGACCTGGACTAAATGATTCAACTTTAACTCTTCAGCATCCGAGCTCATCAGATTAGCAAAACTGTAATAGAACTTTTTACTAGGACAGTAAAAAGAGAAACTATGCCAGGCCAGGTACCACACTTTATCCCAAAGAAATCTACAATCGACTGTGGACTAAGCAACACTTTCTAAAGCAAGATAAAGTCATTGTAAGCAACATAAGAATTTTCGTAAAGAAAGGGATGTATAGATTTTTCAGAGGAAATTCTTTCTTGGATTTTGCTGTCCAGCCTTGGAAATATGGTCATTATATCTGCTACTCAGCTCCTCCATTTTCTAGGTGGAAGCAAACTCTTTAACTCTTTCTTTTGTTTTATTAGGGTGTTTTTTTGTGTGTGTGCTTGTGTTGTTTTGTTTTTGTTTTGTTTTGTTTTGTTTTGGATTACACCCAGGGACGCTCAGGGATTAATCCTGGTTCTGTGTTCAAATTGCTCCTGGCAAAAAAAAAATGAACATAAAAACTAAAAATAAGTTAGAATCTTATAACTGGGAAATTTATAATTTATGGCTAATCTTTATTAGTTAAGTAAGAAGTTCTTAAATTTGATTCCAAAATCATAAGATAAAAGGGAATATATTGATAATGTGACTTTATAAAATTTAAGGAAAAGAAAATGAACATGAAAACTAAAAGTACCAATTGATAATTAATATAGAACAGAATTGGAACTCTCAACGCAAATTATTTGAGAATATTTTGGCTTTTTTAAAGTTAAACATATACTTAAAGTAAAAACATATATGTATGCATATATATATATATATTTCTGACTAAACTGTAAGTTAAAAAATACTTGAATAAAGAGATTTGGTTTAATAAGAAATCATTGAATATGGGCCCTGGATTTTATCTACCTCTCTGATTATTTCAAAAGACTTAAAGGGAATATCTATATTTTCTTAGTATGTTTCAGTAAATGCAATTCCTTAATAGTTATAACTCCTAGTTTTTAATCCCACATGTAGATGTTGCATCCCCCACATTCCCTTTACTTTATCTGCTTAGTAGAAAATTCTAGTAGAACCTGGCGGCACTCAGAGGGTGCCCCTGGCTCTATGCTCAGAGGTCGCTCCTGGTGGGCACGGGGGACCACATGGGATGCCGGGATTTGAGCCACCGTCATTCTGCAGGAAGGACAGATGCCTTGCCTCCATGCTATCTCCCTCGGCCCCACTTTATTATTTTAATTGCGTCTTTTATTTAATCTTTTTTTTAAAAAAAGAAACTACTTTTCTTTAGATATGTATGAGCATATATATTTTTAGTTTTTGTTGTGTGTCTGTTTTCTTCTCTTTCCACCCCCAAATCCACCAGCAATATAATGTAGCACCACTTCTTCCTGCAAAGGCATATTAAAAAAAGGGGGAAATTTTACGTGTAAAAACAAGCTCTTATATACTAGGGATAAGAACACATACTTTTTTACAATGCAGGGGCATCTCCCACCCTGAACGTATGTCATGTGGAACCAACTTAGACCCCAGGGAATTAGGCACCGACTGTCCAGTCTTGACTCTTGGATCCCAGACATAGAAATGACAGAGTTCTACACAACAGCTGCAGGAATCAAATCCCCTCCAGGGCATCCATAATGCTGCTCTGACACCAACATGCGCCAGTTCTAAATTGATAACCTGACAACGAGGAAATGGGAACAACTTGATCCAAGAGCAAGTTGTCCTTCCTCACCAGACAACGATAAGGCAAAATATGAAGACATATTACCCTTTGATCTGTGCAAAAGCCAAGGTCACTATATACAGATGACTGATTGTTACAACCAGAACTGTTGGTTCCGCATCCCGGGACCACCATCATCATCAACAACAACAACAAAAGCTCTAGCCTAGCATTTGGTCTACGATCTGTTCAACAAACAAGACCTCCAATTCCAGAGATCTGACTGAGACAATCGCAACTGAACAGGTCTTCTGGAAGCATAACGAAAGATTCTTTTTTGTTGTTATTGTTGTTGTTGTTGTTGTTTTTGGGTCACACCCGGCAGTACTCAGGGGTTACTCCTGGCTCCATGCTCAGAAATTGCTCCTGGCAGGCACGGGGGACCATATGGGGCACCGGGATTCGAACCGATGACCTTTTGCATGAAAGGCAAATGCCTTACCTCCATGCTATCTCCTGGGCCCATAACGAAAGATTCTATCCCAGGCTCCATCCTAGGAGCAGCACAATGACCAAGACCACCAACTACAGAAGATGGAGTAAAACGACACTGAAGAAACAGAACTGCTAGAACCACAAAGAAAGACTTCATCATAAGCTCCATTCCTTCCTTGAGTGTACAGACACCAAGATCTCTAGATACAGAGGTCCAAACATCCATGATGAAGCAGAAGTCTTCCATACACCACAAAAACACTGAGGAGAGAGTAAATGATCATGTAAGGAATCTATAGTTAATCCCATCACAGAATATTTTAGGAGTGGAGAAACCCTGTATCTCCTAGGCCAAGGGAATTACCTCTATAATATCCCCAATCGTTTCTGTGCCTATGCAGGGGGAAAAAGAAAAAAAAGCACAAAATAATCATTTTTCCATATATATTTATTTATTGATCCATTTTTATTGACGTCTTTATTTTGGTGTAGATATTGAAGTTGATGTCTCCAAGTTTATTTTATTTTATTTTCTCTTTCTCTTTCTCTTTCTTTTTGTACCCCGGCATGGCTTGATTTCAGAACCGAAACTATTGTGGGGTACTTGTCTTTATTGCTCTAGTGCTCACTGGATATTTAATTTGATATTTCTTTCTGTATTTATGTGGTGTTTCAATTACCTTTTTCATGTCCTCTCTCAAACTGAGATTGAAAGCCTCTAGAATTAATCCACCCATTTTCAGCTTATTTGATTTTTTATATTTTTTTCTTATTTTTACTCCATTCTATAGCTTTTCTTTCCTTCAAACAAAACCACATAAATCGAATTATCGAGCTCCACCTCTCAAATAGAGCGGGAAACAAGGGAGGGTACCATGACCAAACAGAATATGATCACTAATAGTAAGCTAGACAAAGAGGGGACCACCTACTCTAGCAGCCCGGGGGGTGATGGTGGGGGATATGGGTTGCAGAAAGGGAATAGGGATGGGGGGAGGACAAATTTGGTGATGAGTATTCCCCTGAGTCAATGTTAATATCTACCTAAGATACTACTGTGAAAGATATGTAAGCCAATATGATCAAAATAAAAATTAAAAAAATGAAAGTAAACCTTAACTATAAACTTATCGTTCCCTCACTAACATTCCAATAAAGCTATCTCATGATATGTAATCCATCTCTTTAAAATATTTAAGTAAATTTACTTAGCAAACATAAAAAAAAGAAAATTCTAGTAGAAAGGTCTTGTTTGGGATATGAGTTCAGGTCAAAACCCGGGCATAGAGACTATATAACTTGTTATTTTTGACCCCAAATGTACCAGTATTATAATATGGCATTGTTCCTTATTGCATAGTTACACTAAAATGGGACAATCTTATTTATAGAAAAAAGTTCTTACCTAATAGGAATAAGAACCCATAAATTTTATAGTGCCTTCCACTCTGAACATTTGTCATGGGGACTTGAGACCTCATGTGATTGGATATAGACCTTCCAACCCCAAACTCCAGATTCCAACTTCAGAACAGACACAGTTTCCTGCATCACCACCAGAAATCAGACTCCCCCTGGGAGAGGTCCTAATACAGCTCAAGCACTAACTTGTTCCAGGGTAGGCTCTTATGACACCCTAGCAATGAGGAAACAGCAACAATGTGATCTAAGGGCAGGTGACCCTACCTTACCACCTAATAGTGAAATCAGAAGATGTTATGTCCTAGAATCTGTGCAAAAACAAGATCTCTAATTACAGAAGATGGACTACAACAACTGAGACTAAGCAAAACTTTTCTTGGGATCATAAAGAAAGACCCTGGGGATTGTACAACTAATATGTTCAGAGCATGTAGTCAGTCTAATGACAGTATGTTTCAGAGGTGGAGACACCCTGAATCTTTTAGGCCAAAGGAATTTTACTTTCTAATTTCCCCAACATTTACTGCTCCTAAAAATACAAATAAACCAAATTGTCATAACTGCCCCCCTTTTATTACTCTTTTTCTTCTTTCAATTTTATTTGTATCTACTAGGTAGCATCTCCTGCCTTTGTGATAGAACCTTAGATCTTTAATTATTTTGTTCTGCTTCATATTCCTGTCTTCTTACAGAATCTAAGCACAAAAGTTGCCAAAGGTCTCCTAAGCATTTAGCACAAAATTAGGGCTTGATCTACTAGATATCAGAACATATTATAAAAAAAATTATAACAATTTGGTGCTAAAATGTGAAAATAATTATAACAATTTGGTGCTAAAATGTGAAATGTAAAAAGAAAATTTGACCCAGTGGAACAAAATAAACATCCCAGAAACAGACTTCTAAATGTTTTATTTGTTTGTTTTTTAAATCACTATGCTATACAATATTGCAATACTGTTAATGTTTGCTTTTATGCATTCAATACTCCAACACCATCCCAAGTCAGTATGTCCATTTTCCTCCACCATTGTCCACAGACAACCCTTCAGTCCCAGCTTCCTCATAACTCATCTCCCTTCCTCTAAGTCTCATTCCATTGTGAGCTCTTTCTATAGACCAGTTCTGATTGGCCACTTGTGTAATTCCCTTACTATTACATGTTATGTCCGACAAATTATGAAGATCATTCTGTGTCTGTCCCTTCTGGTTAATTTCAATCAATATGGTATCTTCCAATTCCATTCATATAGCAAAAATTGCATAATTTTATCTTTTATTTTGACCAAGTAATACTATTCTATTATTTATATTTTATATATACAAATAAACATTGGGTGTGTATGTATAGATATAGATATATAGATAAAGAAATAACAGTTTCTTTAGTCATCTGTTCCATCTGTTCCTGATCATTTGAATTGTTGCCAGATTAGGCTGATGACTATTTTGAATAGTACAGCAGTGATCATATGAGTGAAAATGCCTGTTCATAATAGTTTGGGAGCTCTTAGGACAGATCTAGGAGTGGAGTTGTTGTTTCACACTGAAACTCAATTCTTAGGATTTTGAGATGTATCCAAATTGTTTTAAAAATGGTTGAACCAGGGGCTCTAGCAATAGTACAGCATATAGAACACATGCTTTGCGGTCTGCTGTCCAGGATTTGATCCCCAACTTCCCATTGGATCCCCCAAACTCTTCAAGACAAAGTTCTGAGCACAGAGCGAGGAATAACACCTGAGCATGCTGAGTGTAACCTCAAAACAAACCAAAGAAAAAGAAATAAACAAAAAGTTGCACCAGTAGATTTGGGTGGGAGGGTTTCAGACCACACCTGGTGACCTTAAGGGCTACTCCTGGCTATGCACTCAGAAATCGCTTCTGGCTTGGGGGACCATATTGGACATCAGGAGATCAAACCACAATTCCTCCTAGATCAGCTGCATGCAAGGCAAATCTCTTACCGCTGCATCACTGCTACTGCCCCTGCTAGTAGTTATTATCCCTAGCAATAGGTGAAGATTTCCCTTTTCCCCACATCTGTGCCTACACTGGTTGCTTTCATTCTTTCTTATACCTGACAGTTTCGTTGTATGAGGGAATAGCTAATTCTGTATGATTTGCATTTCTCTGAAGAATAGCGATCAGAAAAAAATTTCAATGATTTATAAACAAGCATTACAAAAGACTGGAAAAATTGAGCTACAGGGAAATGTAAAATAAAATAATAATGAAATATAACTCTACACTTTGAAAGAATGACTATCATAATGAAGAGGCAATAAGAATCAGTGAAGATGTGAAAGAAAGGAAACCCTGTATAGGGAAGAAAATTGGTATAGCTACTATTGTACTATTGTGGAGGTTTCTTGAAAAAAAGGAAATAAAAACAACATATAATTTGCCAACCGCAGATTTATCTTCCTGGGTATAAAGAACTAAAAATTGGACATTGAAATTATATTTGATCTCCTTTTTATTTTTTTTTTTTTTGATTTTTGGGCCACACCCCGTGACGCTCAGGGGTTACTCCTGGCTATTCGCTCAGAAGTCGCTCCTGGCAGGCATGGGGGACCATATGAGGAACCAGGGGATCGAACCATGGTCCATCCTAGGTTAGTGCAGACACCTTACCTCCAGCGCCACCGCCCAGCCCCCCCTATATTTGCTCTTCTATTCACATTACATCCTTATTCACATTGGCCAATATAGAGATAAAAAAAGATGCACTACATATGCATATATGTATATCTAGCACATCCTCTTTACATACATAATATGGATCTATTTCTATATAACATATGGATATAACAGAATATTATTCAGCCATTTGAGACAGTATGGGTAGATGGCTGTGAGGCTTTGTGTTAAGTAAAAATAAGTAAAAAAAAAACAAATATTGTATAATTATTCTTACATTAGAACCTTAAAATCTAAACTGTAAAGCACATTTAAATTGTGGTTCTTGGAGCTATGGACGGTTAATAGAGTATAGCAAGATGCTAGTCAAAGGGTATGATCTGTAAAAAAAATACATAGGATTGATAATTATATGGATAGAGAGAGCAAGAGGATATATCCACAGGAACTGTCAGAAATTTGACTGAAAACAATAACTAAAAAAATTCTTTCTAACTTTTCTGACCAATATCCTAAGGAGTAAGATATTACTAGTTCTGCTAACATGACTGTGTTTTTATTATATCCCAACATTTTATACACTGACTAATTTCTAGCAGGCTTACAATAAATATTTTACATTAATAGAAAAAGAGCAGGAGAATGCATGAAGGAATAGCTCTCTAACAGCTCTTCACAAAAAAGTATTGTTTACTCTTGACAGTCTCAAGATTAATAAATAGCTGACATGGAAATAAATCTTTAATTTCCCAGTTGCTCCTTACTGCTTCTACTAGATGAGTCAGATAGCATGCTTATCTTTAATTCCACAGAACACGTCAAAAATCAAGTCTAAATAAAAGACATAAACAATAAGTACTGCATTTGCACCATAATGATAGTCATTGTATCTAGTTTTTCTGGGTTAAAAAAAAAAGTGAGAACGTCTAGATTTGTCTCTGAACTTAGAATTTTTGATGCTATAATTGTACTATTACTAAAAACATTTTTATTTGAACTCTAAAATAAATTTTAATAACCCATGTTTAATATAATTTGAGCCATTGAAATTCTCAAAACTATGCCCTCCATCCCAAATATACCCATACACTATTAATTAAATGTGGCTCAGAGACATAAAATAAATTCAAATGCATAATATAATATGATACCTTCTTATTAACATCAAAGAAGATTAAAAATCTGCTTCTCTTTTTTGTGGTGTTTTCTGATTAAACTCAGGGGCACACATATATGAGACAGGCACTCTACTACTGAACTACATCCTTAGCTAAACAAAAATACAATTTTTACAGAAAGTAACAGTTCTTAACTGATAGAAAGGACAAATGTTGTAGAAAGTAAGCATTTATAGAAAAAACACAGACTCATAAACTGAAAAGATAAAGGAGAAAAAAGAGAACAGGAAAAATGAGAACAAATCAATATGAGAATTACAAAGAAGAATTATTAAATTGTAAACTTCAAACATGTATGAAGGTATTTTAAAATGTTCTGAAACTGAATATAATTAAGTATATGCAATACTAATAAAATTAACACACACAGCATTCCAAAATTAAAAGTTTTTATTGTAGGTACAATTTTATCTTTATTACAACTCTTTTCTGTTTATACTCAAAGTATTTGAAATTTAATCAAGATCTTCCAGAAAATTAAGAAAATATTCAGGAAAAAAACACAAACACTAAAACTTCATTTTCCTTCAATCTAGATTATTCTGTTCTTTCTAAGGAAACACAAAAGTTGGCTAAAATTATAAATAAAAAATAAAAATGGAATCAAAACACATTGATTAATTCAAAAATAGAATATTCTGTGGCCAATCCGTAATTTCTAATGATATTATCTATTTTGTGGGCTTGCTTTTTTACTAAATCAGAAGGTATTATCATTGTAACACAGAGTCTGCAAAGCTGCCAAATTGTTAGCCAATTAAAGCAACCTAATAAAAATAACTGTTTAGACAAAAATATTAATAAAATATTTAATAAAAGTAAATAAATTAAATAAAAGTAAAAGTAAGTTGTTTGATAAAAATATTTAAAATGTTTTTCTCATTTGAAAGAAAACACTCTCTATGAACAGTTATATAACTCTTCTGATGTTTTAAAATATTAAAAATTTTAAGAATTGCTTCTGATTCTATTCACCCTTACCATCTGTTCATAATGATGACCTTTAATTTTATCCCTTTTAATACACCATACTTATGAATGCCTTAGTTAGTCTATGGTATCAATTAATAATGCGATGTGATGAATAATGTTGTAAGAATAGCTCCTTATGTACATATAAAGTATCCTTAAGTCACTTTAAAAGAAAGAAGGCAAAAGGCCATTTTATTCTTTTTTTTAAGTCAAACAAGAAAGAAATTTTTACAAATAAAGAAACAATGAAAGTCATACTGATCATGTTACAGACGGACAGGTCCAAAAGGGAATGAGTCGTAGAGTAATTTTGACATTAACATAAATAGAAGTTGAACCCATTTAAAAATCATAAAAAGTAGTTTATTATTATATCATTTAGTTTAATGACAATTATAGAAACAGAATTTTAAATACACACATTGTTAAATGCCATATTATTTTGTATTTCCTGTTTTATATTTTCAGCGTTCTTACATTGTCACAAGAATCATTTCTTCTAGATGTCAGCAGGCCATAAGCACCATAGGACTACCAGGGAGAGGAGGTTGCTCAGTAATTTATTACCATGTATTTGAGAATGATATGGACCCTACCTTTTTTACAGTGTGTAGTATAAGAAAATATTCATAGATTTTTAAATACATTAATGAACATACTAAAAAAATTGCCAGCTGGCAAAAAGAA
>PVKC010032787.1:0-14172 GCA_004027635.1 Crocidura indochinensis | reverse complement strand
GCCAAAATGGCTCCAGGGAACATATGGGATGCCAGGGGATTGAACCAAGGTCCGTCCTAGATTGGCTGAGTAAAAGGCAAGTACCCTACTGCCATGCTATCGCTCCGGCCACTACTCTTAAATATTTTTTTTTACTACTCTTAAATATTTTAATAATTTTCCTTAGCATAAGTATATTCTAAAATAATTCTAATAATTACCAATTCACAAGAACTTCATTTGCCTAATAAACTGTGTAGATTCTAATTTTATAAATTTATACAATAATGTCCTTTATAAAAATTTTAAACTATAGTACAAATTTTGCCTAGGATTAAGTATTCTGATTGCAATTTCATTTTAGACTCCTGTGCAGAATACATATCTCCAAAGTTTTTTATCTTTTGACATTGACGAACATATCTTCTATCTTTTGAAAATCTATCCTAATGTTTTAAAATATGCATGTTTTTGTCAATTTTTTTAATAATAATGTCTCTATGCACCATAGTTAAAAACATGTTCATAGTTGGATTTCAGTCATAAAATGCACACTGTCATTCATCAGTGCAACTGTTCCTCCACCAGTGTCCCTCATTACCCTTCTCCTCCCACACCTAGATGTCTTTGAGACAGGCGTTGTATTTCTCTCTCTATCATTGACATAGAAGATATTAGTGTAATTATTTCTCTAACTGCATTTACCATTCTTTACAATAAGCTTCATATTATAGGCTACTCCTTCCAGTCCTCAACCCTATTGTTTCTGGGTATTATTCCTAACTTGTCTTTTTTTATTTTATTTTACAAATTGTGATCTAAAGAGTAATTCATAGTTGAATTTTAGGCATACAATGAGTCAGGGCCCTTCGCACCATCAGTGTCAATTTCCCTCCAACAATGGACCCGGAGTGCATACTATCCAACTACCCTTTGTCCACTAGCCTGTCGGTTTTTAATAGGCCTGTTTGAGTTAGATTGTTAAAGTTTGGTTCCTTGATTCTATTATTGGTGACACTGACTTGGATATTTACTACTGTCCTTATTTATTTCCCCTCTAATGCATCCGAGACTACTTGGCTCTTGGTTCCCAGCATTTTATAACTTCTTTCCTCTAAGTTTTATAGAAAAATGCAGGAATATGTGATAAAATAAAGTAATATGTGTCTCAAGGTTCTATGGAAAAGGCTGGATCCCCAATTTAAAAGATATGAGATAAAAAAATACAATAAATAATAAAAAGGATGCATGTGGTAGGTTTTGTTTTTACTGTCTTTAATTTTTCTAAAATCCCACAGAAGAGTGAGTCTATTTTGTCTATCTCTTACCCTCTGACTCATTACACTTAGGATAATAGTATTCATGTTCATCCATACATAAACAAATTTCATGAGTTTATGTTTTTTAACAGCTGCATAGTATTCCATTTTATAGATGCACCATGATTTCTTTAGCCACTGAGCTGTTGTTGGGCATCTGGGTTGTTTCCAGATTTTGGCTACTCCAAATAGCACTGCTATGAACATAGAAGTGAAGAGGGAATTTTATTGTGATCCTTGAGTATATGGTATTGCTGGATCGTATGGGAGCTCAATGTCCAGTTTTTTTTAAGGAATATCCATATTGTTTTGCAGAAAGGCTGGACTGGACAGCATTCCCACCAGCAAAAATTAAGAGTTCCTTTCCCCCTACTTCGAAGGCAGCAGTGGTTATGCTTGTTCTTTGTGATGTTTGTCAGTCTTTGTGGTGTGAAATGATATTTCATTGTTGTTTTGAGTTGCATCTCCATGATTATTAGTGATGTGAAGCATTTTTTCATGTGCCTTTTGGCCATCAGTATTTCTTCTTTGAGAAAATGTCTGTTAGATGTTAGGGTTAGATGTTTTTTCTTTGTTAAGTTCTGTTAGATACCTTGTATATTTTAGATATTAGCCTTTTATCTGATGGATATTGGGTGAATTATTATTTCTTCCATGCCATGGTTGACTCTTTTACCCTGGTAGCTGTTTCCTTTGAAGTGCAGAAGCTTCTCAGCTTGATGTAATCCCATTTATTTATCTTTGCTTCCATTAGTTTGGACAGTGATGTTTCCTCCTTGAAGATACCTTTATTCTCTTCTTTTTATCTTATAGTTTTATATTTGATATCAAGGTCTTTAATCCATTTTTATTTACCTTTGTGCATAGCATTAGATAGAGATCTGAGTTCTGTTTTTTTTTTTCTGTTTTGTTTTGTTTTTGTGTTTTTGGGGGGGTCACACCCAGAAGTGCTCAGGGGTTACTCCTGGCTTCATGTTCAGAAATTGTTCCTGGCAGGCACGGGGAACGAACCATATGGGATGCTGGGATTCAAACCGATGACCTTCTGCATGAAAGGCAAATGCCTTACCTCCATGCTATCTCTCCGATCCCTGAGTTCTGTTTTGTGAAAGAAAAAGCAAACTCAGATCTTTTGACATAGTTAATTGAAATTTAGATATCAATGTTATTTTAAAATGCTTACATCTGTTATAACACTCTACTAGTAAATATGAAATCTCAACATGAAAAAAATAAAGCATCAAAAGTAATTGACACTTATTAAATGATAGTTGTTGACATGATTATGCATCTATTCATTGAAATTCTACACATTATTTTCAAAATCATTATATTCCAGTATGAAAGAAAATGTTTGGCTTATAATTATAAGTAGAAAAATAGACTCTCTTAAACTCTGAAAGTGCTTTATAATATTCTTAATGCCAACACTTATATGATACATATTCTCAATGTATTAAATGTGTTAAAGGACTATTATCTTTATAAATGTTATTACTAAATTATATTTTTAAGTTTATGTTTGTGTTACTGTACACATAATTTTATTTGATAATACACAAGTTTATAATTTTATTTAAATTATTTTATAACAATTTAAATACCATATACTTAATAGTCTAGTAATTCTTCAGTTTTCTGATATGTCAAATTGATATATGCCCTCAGTGTTTTATACAATATGGAATGTCTAATAGCAAATCCACTATAAATTGTGGAATTGGGGCCAGAGTGGTGGCGCAAGTGGTAGGGCATCTACCTTGCCCATAGGACAGACTGCGCTTCGATCATCCAGCATCCTACATGGTCCCCCAAGGCAGGAGCAATTTCAGAGCACATGGCCCAGGGTATGGCCCAAAAAATAAAAAATAAAAAAAAAAGATTCTAGAACTGTTGGTATTGTGACATATTTAAGAATATTATTAATCAGTGTAATGGAAATTTTGAGTAAGCTAAATGTACACATATCAAATAAAGATTTGGTAATATATATATGTTTCTTTTTAAATGATCTGTAGACAGCAGATTAATCATGTAGCAATCCCTTACACCACAATCACATAATGGGCAGCAGTATATTGCTGCTAATTAGTATGTGTTCTTCTAGAAATGAGAATGCTAACCTTTCCTTGACAGATGTTTGGGTAAAATGTCATGTAACATTTTGAGAGCATATCTGTGCTCTTTACCATTGTGTTTATGCAGCCACACATCAGGAGCAAGTGAAAAAGTAAACAAAGGTAAAATTATGACTCATATGTGTTTACAGGTAAACATATAAATCAAAAGAAAATTTCAAACATGAGAAATAATGTATAAATAAATTGAAATGTCAAACAATAAATAATATTTCTAACCATTTTGAAAATATGAAAATAATTGCTGTATAGGATGGTTACAATATTGGTAATCATAAATAACTATAATGACTGAATTTTCAAAAGAAATTTACAATTTTCAAGCGCTCATTATATCATTTTTGCCATAATTTGGGTACAAGGAAACTAATATATAGTAATAGAGACACTTGTTTTTAGAGTTAGCAAAATTCTTCCCAAATATAATTTGGAACCACAAATTTCAGACAAAATTAATCTGCAGAAAATCCTATGATTTGCTTACTGAAAAAAATAAAAGCAAAGGTCAAGTAATATTTTAAATGCACTAATCATACATTCTATCCTAAATAACCTGAACTGTAACATGATTTTCAGAAATTTTAAGATATAATTAATAATAATCATATCCCAATTTTGTAATTATAATATCATAGAATTATATCTTAAATATATTTATGGATACTTATTGGAAGCATCTTACTACATACACTTAACACCAATTAACTTGCTTGCAGCTTATGTCATATGCATTTTAAATACATCAGGATAGTGGTAGATAGGTTGAGTTAGAAATAGAGATATAAAACTTTCAGTTTTAATTAATTCACACTTCTTGAGAAAAGTAAGTATGAATATGACCCTAACCCGAGTCACAAATGAAGCAATTTTGTGTATATCTATGACAAATAAGTGAAAGTAGAAAGGTATTGTTATTTAAGTTCTGTGTGTACAATAACATTACAATACATTCACCAATATACCATATATACCTGAGTATGAGCCATTTCCATAATTTTATCCTAAATACTGGGAAAACTTAGTGATTCGAGTATAAACAGAGGTGCAAAATGCAGCAGCCACTAGTAATTTTCAAAAATAAAAATATATACCCAAAACAATTACAATAATTGAGGAATAAGTAGGTTAAATGTTTTTCAATATAGTGCAATGTGACTCCACCCCGAATTTATGCATAACTACCTACAAGACCCGCCCATTTCTGGGAGGGGTCTTGGGCGGTTATTACGTGTATCTTCACCTGCAAGACCCTGCCCATTTCTGGGAGGGATCTTGGGAAGGTTAGATAGGGTTTTTGACCCAAGGGTTTAGGTCTTTTGCCAGGATGAAGGTTGGAGGAAACATGGGCAAAAGAAGTTAAGATGCAGGGCTAGCTAAGAATGGCAAATGCTTAAATAGGTTTATGATATAAGTCACACACGTGATGACCAGGGTCAATAAAGATGTTATATCTCATGAAGCCTGTCTGAGTGAGTCTGATTCCTGCCCCGACCACCTGAAAATGATGGCCTGCCAGATAATGGGGGATGGAGTCACGTGGCCGGGGCCTAAAGACACAGGCCTCCATCTCCATCCAAGCCCATCCTGAGGGCTGAATGTAATAGTGCAGAATATTGTGGTTTAAATAGTTCATTGGCATGTAGTTCAGTTCAGCTGACTACCTCTTCAGCTCATTTGTGACTTGTGGACTGAGACGAAGCACTGCACTCTTCAATAGATGGCAAAAGATGAATGGAGACTATGTGCTTTTGATTCGGTGTGCATGCACTTCAATCAAATAACCTGTATGACCAGAGTATAAGACAAGTTTGAGAATTTGGCACACATTTTGTGCAAAAAACTCGGCTTATACTCGAGTATGTATAGTAGTTCCAGTATCACTCCACCACTCTCCAGGTCCTTTCTCTTTTGTCTGTTTTTCTACACGCTATCCTACTTTTGGAATGTGAATTGTAACCAAATCAATAAATTCTTTTTGTTTGTTTTTCCATCTACACCTGATAATCTCCTGGCTCTGTGCTCAGCTTGCATGAGGGACAATATATGATGAGAGGAATAGAATCTGTGTCAACAAATGTAAGGCTTTACCCTATTATTATCTCTCTTGCCCTAACTCAATGATTTCTTATTCCAATGACATATATAGAAATTGTTCTGTTCACCGTTACCTGCTTTCACAATAATTCTAAAAGACCAAGAAGATATATTCTCCAGCCAATATTTAAAATTAAAGAATAAAGGAAAGCATGTTAAACCATGAGAAGTGACTTTTACTTTGGAAAGGGATTAGAAAGAACAAAGACTATAGAAGAATGTTACATACACAGAATCAAAGTGTTATTAAATATCAAAGATCCACTCCTAGCTCCTGGTAAGCAGTATGAGCTTATGAAATTGATGAAATATCTTGTGTGATGTATATTTTTAGAAACAAGCAAAACAATTTCTGTCTCTCTCATACACATAAACAATTTGAATCCAAAAGCTGTAGAACTTGCATAGACTCATAGTGGTTCCTTCTGTAGTACAGTTTCATTGGGTTGCCTACATAACAAGTAAAATTATTTCCTAAATCTTTCCTTTCCATTGGCATTGCGTTCTGAAAATTTCGCCTATCCTATAAATGGTAGAAACACATTTAAAAGTTGCACTGGGCTGTTTATTTTGTTGTCTTTGTCCACATTGTAATTTTCTACCCACAGAAAGCAGCTCTGTGAATAGAATTAAAAATTGACACATAGCTACATATACTTTTATGACATGTATCGATCATCTCTTAAATTCAAATATTAAGGCCTAAACAATTGTACAGTAGGTAGGAACTTGCCTTGTATGTGTTCTTCCATCAGAGTCTGATCCTCAGCATCACATTTACACCTGTGCTGGTTCCAAGATAGATTCCTGAATTAAAAGCCAGAAATAAACCCTAAGCACACTGCAGCATATACCCAACTGCCCAAATAAAAGAAAATCAAATATCAGGAAACTAATTCTGTGCTATTTTTTGGTTTGTTTTGGTTTGGTTTGGGGGCCACTTTGGCAATTCTAAGGACTTACTCCTGGTTTTGACCTCAGAAATTACTGCTTACATGCTTGGGAGCTTATATACAGTGTTAAAAATTCTTTCTTTATACTTATCTTTGTTCTTATTTGGAGGTCATTTCTGGCAGAACTCAGGACTTAATCCTTGCTCTCTGCACAGGGCTAACTATTGACAGTGTTCAGGGGACTGCATGAGAAGCCAGGGAATAAATCCAAGTCAGTATCAGGCAAGGTAAGCACCTCAAGTACTTCACACTACCATATTTTATGATTCCTAATTTACCTTATTCTTTTTTCTGTTTTTCTTTTAATTATTCCTATTGACATTGAGTATTCTGTACTAATCATTTTTACTTGGTTTTATTTATCCATTAATTTCTTTTCTCTGAATTTTAAGTAGCTAAAATATGTTATCAATTTCTCCAAGTACTTTTGCAATTTTTACTTTGCCATCTCACTTGTACCTTTTATATTTTGACATAATTTCTCTTCCATTGTCAACTCTTCAAGTTTCTTGGATTTGCTATTTTGAACAATATTTTTAAGAATATGAAGTAGAATTTCTAGGAAACTTTTTTTTTTTCTGCATCAAACCCCTTTTCTAAAAAAGATATGTGTTTAATGCCTCAATCTAGTCACAGAACTTTCACTTGCAGTAACCATATTTAGGAATAGTGCATTTATCCCATTCATCTTACCAGAGGAAAATCATCGGGTAACGAACAATTTCCCTGAGTCATTATGCAGATTTTGGTCAGATTTTGACAAAAGTAATTATTGGCTCAGTCATTTAATGCACTTTGCATAACTATTCTCAAAGCAAAACATATAATCACCCTCTCCACACAGCATGCTCTTTTGGCTTCACACTGTGGCACATGATATTTTCTGTTTTCCAGGTTTCTTCTTTTTTGAAGAGAAACAGCTCTGGAAATTAAGACTGAGACATTTCCATTAATCCAGTCTCACCTAAAATAAGTGTTTAAAACACTCTTAGTGTTCAAATATGCCATCATCACTCTTTCCACGAAGATGAAGAAATTTATATTTTAAAAATATTTTTATCATAATTCTTACAACTAAGGTAATAGTTGTGAGGTGCAGAGATAGCACCAGTTTACTCTGAGACTAAGACAAGATTAGACAAGACTAAGACGTTGCTTAGTGACATAGATTGCTTTTCTTTACTGTACACAATCCCTTAAAACAAATACTTCAATTTTCTTTTAAGTTTGTCAATTTTTACCTAAACTTCTCAGAGGTATCACTGTGACATCAAAGTGTCCAAGATTTTTGTAGTCTCAATTCAATGGATCACAGGGAATTTCATGTGTTATTCTTTATAAAAACAATTTAAAAAATAGGTGATTTTCTGCATACACTTAGCAAACGTTGGGGAAAACAGAAAGGAAAAACCATTGACCTAACAGCAGGGTGTCCCTAGCTATAAAGCATCCTGCCATCAGACCAACTACAGGCTCCGGGCATACTAAATTGTCTAACGCCAAAGTTGTTCTTCACAGTCTCACGAAAAGTTCTCTCTCCTGCATTTTTCTATAAAATTAAGAATTAAAAATAAAAAAAGAAAGGATGTGGGCCAGATCTCAAGTGGTCTCAGGTGCATTGAAAACAGACAGAAACTAAAAGGACAGAACTAAATATTCAAGCCAAAGTCAATAACTATAGAATCAAGAAACCCAAACTATCGCAATTTAAACTTAAAATGGGCCTTTTACACTGGCAGACCAGGCGTTAAAAGATAGTGGTAGAGGATGTATAATGGGATCCTTGGTGGAGGGAGGTTGACACTAGTGGTGAATGACTCTAATTCACTGTCACTATATGCCTGAAATTCAACTATGAAGGATTTTGTAAATCACAATAGTTTCAGAAAAAAAGGAAAGTAATTTTCTAAATTTTAAATTTTATATAGAAATGAAATGAAAATTGAGGTCTGGAAATGTCACCAAATTCTTGGAAGTACACTGGCTAAAGAGTCATATCAGCATTTTTAGAATGATATTAATCTATGCTTGCTGAAATAGTCATAATTTTTAAACCTTTTTATGCCCGCTCTCTCTGTTCTTGCCTCTTCTCATCTGCAATGCTCTTTATCATTCAGAAGATAGACTATATGTCCATCATTCACCAGAGTGGAAAGACCTATCTCTCTCAAAGGACTTGTTGCTATTAACCCTGAGTAAGTAGTAAAGGCTGCACTCTGGGAAATCTTTGTTGCTGTTTGTAAGATTCATTTATATTCACGGTAGTAATAATCACTTAAGCTTTTCATTGCAAATAAATATATATATAGGTCAAAATTAATGACCTTTCTTCAGACATTGCATTTCTGAAATTTTTAATATATCCTTATATTTGCAGTGAATCATGCAGATTTCTTTCATAAGAAAAATTGCTTTTGGATAATTTCACAAAACAAAATTTCTTGAGATTCTGCACACTGATCACTGATCAGGTATGAGTAAATTGTACAATATTTGTATAAACTGAATCGCCATCAATTTGCCACAAAAGACTCTAGCATTCAGCTTAAGCTTAAAAGTGTCCCTTGTCATTAAATTTAATCACTGTGGCTCCTTTTTGATATTCCTCAGAATATTATTAATTTGCCTTTCTATCAATGGCTAAGCAGAGCAATACAGATAGGTTTTTAATCCTCATTTAATTTTTTTCTCTGATTCTGTTGTCCTGATCAATTTAGAAAGAAAAATTGATTGTTCCAAGTCATCTAATTACTACTATGGTTTATACTCCAAACTTAACCTCTGTTTATTTTTCTAAGAAGAGTTGGTCATTATATAAATAAATACAGAAATATCTTAATCATTTTTGATTTATGTTTATGAGGTTATAAATAAATTAATATTTATAGTAATTTTGGTAAATAATCAAGAGACCTGCTGAGTACTACATTTAAACTTAAGTTCCTCAGTGTTTACTTAAACTAATATAAGTTAATTTTTTATCACAGTTTTGGCAGTTCATAAATAACCAAAACCTTATTCTGAATTTTCTGCTCTCATCTTGTCTAGGCACAAGTGATAATTATTTAGAGAGTTATTGGTACTGTTTAAGAATATCAAGCTAGAAATTATATTTTACCTTTTTGTTGTCGTTTGTTTGTTTGGGGGTCAAACCCAGCTATGATCGATGCTTATTCTTGGTTCTATACTTATAACTACCCCTCATGGGGAACAATATGTTGTGCTGGAGTTTGAGTTCAGGTCTGCCACGTGCCAGACAAAAGCCCTACCTATTAGGATGTTACTTCTGCACTGAAAAATTGGTTTTATTAGTTCCAAAAATCAAGCCAGATACAAGGAATTTTACAGATGACTATTTCCCCAGTAATTCCTTTTATTTTACAATGATAATGACTGTACAAATAACACTTAAGAAAAAAATAATTTTATTGGATGCATGCTTATTTATTTATGTTTGTGTGTGAGGGCAACAAACAAAAGATGCTTTGCTAAAACAAATATATTGTTTCCAGGGTGATAGACAAAAGCTGTTTAACAGCCCTTGGTTTTCAATTGAACTGCACCGGATTTTTAAAAGATAAGAAGAAATAATATGCTTAGCTCACTGAAAAGAGAAATTTACATAAGTAGAATATAATTATCCTAGTAAGACTTTGTCTCTGAGTCTTGGGAGGGTTAATGATTTTGATGATAATTAAAATGCATAGGAACTGAAGAGCACTTATTTGCTTTCTGAAAGCTCGATGTATTTTCCTCTTCTCTTTTCATTGATTTCTATGTGATAGCTATATAATAGGATGTTTAACTTCCTTATAATAATGGGAAGAAACATGTAGCCCATTATGTCTATAAGTGATTATAAGCTTTGGGGTTTTGCGTCACCTGAAAGAAAGGACCTCCAGTGACACAGCCTTTTGAAGCAACATTTCAGGTCATCATCACAAAACTGACTCTGAGGAAAGAGTGCCACCTACTGAAGCAAATTTCCGGGTTTCTTCGAAGGGCTGACTTCTCAGCTTTAATAATGTCCTAATATACTTAACCATAAGAAATAATGGAATTGCTGCATCATGCATGAAATGCATATTATCTTTGTTTCCAGCTTCAGCCACTTTATTTGAACAATTCAGCAACTACCTATATAAATTAACTATTCATTCATAACTTTCCATTTATTTTAATACACAGTACACAAAGTTGAACAAACCTATTTCTTAAGGAAAATTATCAAAGCAAATTCCTCTTTTTATTTTCAAAGTGACCTCAAGGGGGTGCTAGCATGCAACTTCATATAGGGCAAAGAGTTGAGTTTTCCTAAATGAAACCTTATGTTTCTAGAGAAGTTAGGAAAAGATATGAATGTTTTACTTAGAATCTATAAAGCTCAAAGGAATATTTTAAGAATTCCATTTGAACAATTTTATTTATACAAATATGTGTATAAATAATGTATAAATACATTAGATGTAATGTAAAATATATATATTCTGTCTGAAAAATTTTTGTTTCTGTGTTTCTGTTCCTTCTCTTTGTTACTTTCTCAAATTCTATACATACAAGTGTACATGCATAGTATTTAAACCACATCAAATAATTATTTAAAATAAATATCATATATTTAAATTAAGTTGCAATCCTTTACAATAAATTTTCTGATGGGGCCAAGTAGATAGTATATTGGGAAAATATCTTATCTTGCATGCCCCAATAACTTAATCCCTGGAAGTGCACAAAGACGGTGTCCAGAGCCCAAATTCCAAATTGCTCCAAATTAGGAGCATGACCTAAGCATTTCAGAAATGAACCAAAGGCAAAACAATCAAATAAAAAAAAATCAAGATTCTGAAATATAGTCTATCATTCAAATGTGATGACAACTAATTTATGAATATTTCTATTATTCATTCTTAGTATGTAAGTTTTAATTGTTAATTAAAATACAATATACAATTGTAAATTTAATTTACTTATTATGTACATTTTAATTAACATACTTTTCATATGTTATAGGGTTAATCTAGTAGTTTAATATTAAATCCTTGGAAATGGTCTAAATGTTGAAGGTGGGAAGTGTCTAATGGTATATTGCACCATATATTCATAAAATGTAAGTAAAATATACTCTTATAGTAAAGATTAATATTTCTTAGAATTAAAAACATTTATTTTGCAATATTAAATATTAACACAAATATTTATCATTTTTTATTTTTACATAGGACTGAATTCTCCAAAAAACATTAGAAACATTTCTCTAAAGTTAAAAAATGAAAGCTTATATTAGTTGATTTTATAATATATAAAAAAGGAGAGGCATGTTTCTGTAATTAGCATATTATTAGTGTTAATTTGTCACTTACTCAAAAGTAAAACCTTAATATGAGCAGTTGCCCAATAACTGTGCATTAAAATGAGTCACAAATATCTCTAAAAGACAATAAAAAGAATGGGAACTAACTTTGAAAGAAAAAAAGCTATAATTTGAATAATAACAAATGAAATGTAAACCTTATTTATGATAAATAAAACATTTTATCTGTTAAGTATATTGTTTTAAAATTCTCTGTTCACAAATATAACATATGAGGCCAGTTTGTAAAATAAAGTTTAAAATGATAGAGAAAAAAAATGGAGAGACAAATTCTTAATCATAAAAACAGTTACCTTGTTGAAAATATCAGTATCAAACAATTTTCCTAAGAGCTATATTTCACTGAACTCAAAAA
Organism: Crocidura indochinensis; assembly: GCA_004027635.1. Classification (NCBI taxonomy): domain Eukaryota; kingdom Metazoa; phylum Chordata; class Mammalia; order Eulipotyphla; family Soricidae; genus Crocidura; species Crocidura indochinensis. Next base: position 1,963 of record PVKC010032787.1, on the reverse strand, counting down.
TGTAATAAGCAAGACCAATTTTTGAAGAAAAATGTTGCCAATTTGACTTATAATTATAATTTAAATCTCAGTGATATAGTTACAGCAAAAATGTATTTATTTTAGAGAATGCCAGATCTCTAAGGGAGAGGTAAATTGTTTAAATAACTAAGTTTTATAAAATACCAACTTTGGGCAGTCTATTAAAAATAATATTAGTTTAAATAATCAATGGCATAGTATTAGACATATGCCAATAAAAATAAACCATTATATTTCTGTTTGAATTCATTTTACCACAACACATTGAAAAATTGACAATGATTGAACTATATTACCCATTAAATGTTGTTTATTTAAATATTTTAATAAATATATACATATATTTATATTAAATTATATAATATTATTTAATATTTGAGATGTGTATACTAATAAAAGGTTAAGTACACTATTATTTTAAAGATGGGGCTCTAATTTTAGGTATAATTATAATCATAAATCAAATTTTCCTTCAGAAATATGAAATTATGGCAGTATTATTTTCACAACACAGCATTGTTCTGCATTCAACTTGATGTCTTTGTCTACCATCTATTTTATGCCACCTACTAAAAATATTTTTGAACTGTTTAGTCATATTGATATCATCCAACTTTAATCAATGTTTTAATAGTTAAAAATTCTTCAATACTTGTGTTATAAAAATATTGAAGTTTTGAGATGGACAATTATTAAGAGTGGCTTTAGATTTAAAATGTGTCTTTTTCAAAGGTATACAAATGTATTTTAATATATTTCATCTTAAAATAACATGGGGTAAGACTTAAGGTTGATATTAAGTATCTTTCAGTCATGTAATTCTTTAATTATAAATAGACCTTAAAATAAAATACAAGTGAATGATTTAATATATTTATATGTTGTCCCTTTGGGGTGAGAAACTACCATAACATAGTAGTTCTCTTTCCACACAGTAGGGGGAGGTGTGACATAATTGCTCTAGAGATACTGATTATATTAATGTTAATGCACCTCAAATCACTAATTACTTCTTAGATCCCAAAAATGAATCTAATTTAGACTTATCAATGAATCTTTTCCTTATTTTTCATTCCATTGTTTTTGCTGTGTGTTAATAATTATGGGTATTTTATACTTTTTTCTTGATTATGTTATTCAAAAAAGGAGCCACAATTGTATCATGCTAAACAATCTTTTAAAATTGAATGTATTATTTTTAACTAACTTAGTTACTAGTTTGAAAGCCTCAATGACACTTTAACTTCCAGCATACATACATTGGGATGAAGTACTAGCCTGACAGGCATAAAAAGGTGAAGTTGTGTTGCACTGGTGTGTGTGTGTATGGGGGGGGGGGGTTCTGTTTATGACTGAAACCCAACTACAATCATGGTGCTTAAATAAAGATTTTATTTAAAAATAAAGGTGAAGTTTTAACAAGGCAGTATATTTAACCATTGACTCAACAAACCCAGATAAATGCAAAGACCTAGTGCCACAGGCTAGTAAAAGTATTTGTGTGACAGATTATTTTGATTATTCAGAGATGTTTTAAATGTTTAGAGGGGATTTTTTTTTAACATTTAAAGAGATCCTCTTTGGATTATTAACTATTGGTAATGACTTAAGAAAGTGATGAATTTTGGATTCAAAAAAGAAAGCAATTCAGTTTATAGACAGATCTCATTGAATCCTCTAGAAAGCAAATAGTTCTTTTACTTGAATCTTGAAGCAATTGCTTCAATAGGAATTATCAGAACTTTTGAAATTGGTCTAGATTTGGGATAGTTTTAAATTTTGAATGATTCACGTGACAGACTTTTATCTACCTCATTCACAATTTATTAATGGTAACTTAACTGTAGTATTTATGAATCGCAATTGATAGTTCTAGCAATCAAAACAACTCACCATTTCTATTCAGATACTTCAATTTTCTCTTTAGTTTTAGATCTTTCCC
>PVKC010032786.1:0-14153 GCA_004027635.1 Crocidura indochinensis | reverse complement strand
GGGAAAGGTCACACTTTAATGCTGACCTTAACAATTTGGAATAAACATGGAAAAAGTAATGGTCCATTTAGAGCTATGGGCTCCAGATTTCTAGTGACACCATCAGCTCTCCCCCCCTCCCCCCACTCATTGCTTCCCCTGGGAAGGCCCTGTACCTGGGTACAGTTGTTGGATCACTTAGAACTACCCCTGGTCATCATGCCCAGAAGTGGAGCATACCCAGGTCCAGGCTTGGGTTCTAGGGAGTATCCAGGGCCAAAGAGACTGCACAGAGGTTAAGGCCCTGCCTGGCCCATGGCTGGCCCTGTCTGGTCCTGAACAAAGGGAGCAATCCCCTCTCTAAACAGAGACACAAATCTCTGGACACCAAATCCTGTGCTGTTGCATCCCCACCAGAACTGTTTCCTCCACCCCTCCTTCCAGCAGATGACTCTGGGGTGCAGGAGGTACTGACCGACCCAGAATCAAGATGCAAGTGGAGAACGTGTATGATTCCCAGTGGGGGGGAAATAGTTCCAAGCATGGGCAAGGTTCAGGCACCCCATGTCCCTCCAGAACCTTCCTCCTTCCTATCAAACAGCAGCTGCAGGCAGTAGATGAGCTGGTGTTACCAACACTAGTCCCCCTGCACAGAGTGGTTGGGGTGGCCATTCCCCTCTTCTGCCTCTTCAATAAGAACTTGGACACTCAAATCGGAGGTCTGGGCTCCCCCTTTTGGCCACTCTATTTAGTGACTCTGCCAGAAATAGCCCTTCCCAGAGATCAATTCCCATCCGTGGGTTCTCAGGACCCCTGCCAGGCTCCTGTGCCCCCAGGATGGTGACACTCAGTGGCTTTGCCCACAGGGGAGCTGGTCAATGGCATCATCGATGCTGCCATCGACACAAGCAGACACAGCACCCCACAGATGGCCCACTACCAGAGCCCCGCCAGCTCTATGACCCCCCCTAGTTCCAATCACACCCCACAGAGCTGGGCTGGATCACAGAGAGCCTAAGTCCCCTGGAGTATGTCTGTCACAAACCCTCTGTTCCTTGTTTTTCATCAGATTTTTGTCCTAGCCGTAGCTGGGGAGGGCAAGGCCTAATTTATATTCTTGTGCCACTCTCCGTGTTTTATTCCAATTGCTCCCATGACAGGCTGCTCCATGGAAGAGACTAGTGAAAGCAAGGAGTGGAGTGCATAGTGGCTGTAGGGGTCTAGCACGGTTCAGCAGCCCATAAGGGAAAAGCAGCATGAGCCCCGTTTCTAACAGAGAGGTCTTGTATCTGTGTATCTGTCTGTCTACCCACACCTCTCTCCATCCCTCCACCTATCTCTACATCCATTTATCCACCATCTATCTGTCATCTATCCATCTATACATCATGCATAATTCATCTATCTATACATCCATCTATCCATCATCCATACATTATCTATCTATCCACCTATCATCCATCTATACATCCATCATCCATCTATTTATCCAGTGTTTGGGGCTCATTACTGACCTTATGAGGGCTTCTGGGGCAGTTGTGATGATTGCTGAATGACTGTTTGCCAGCACTTGGCTTTGGTTAGGCCAAAGTGCTAATCATCTTTCATAAAGGCTCGATAACACTCTTACTCCCATTACTATTCTCATCGTGGTGGCATTGTACAGGCAGATGATGGCCGAATGTGACTGTTGATTATCTTGGAATCAATTTTGGGCTGAATGGTAGGAAGCCCCATGACATGGACACTCTGCCCACAGCAGACACGCAAGACAGCTCCTCACTCACTTTCCATTCCCACCATGAGAATGGCTAGTTGGATATGCAAACACCCAGGCCAGCAGCATCAGTATCCCATGGAGGCAAATAAAAGGATAAGGAGGCAGGGGCCACACATATGGCAGGGCAGGGAAGCCAGAGGTGCCTTCGGTGGCTGTGGAAATGCCTCACCTGCCCTTCCCCTGTCTGCATTCACACATGGTGCCTGCCATTCCTGAACTCATTTCCAGCACAATAATGAACCCACACAAGGCAGGCCTGACTCCAGCTGGGAAGTGCCCTGGTTCTTTGGTTCGCTTCCTGCTCCCCACTCCTCACAACAGGCTCCATGCTGTGAGCTGCTGCCAGCTCCTGGGCCTGTGTGGGGGCCAATCTGCACAGACCAGAGCACCCCATACCCATCCCCAGCTTCAAAGACTCCTGCAGGGGAATGAACTCAGGCTCTGGCCCGTTCAGTCTGATATGGAGCACTGGGTGGTAAAGCAGCGCCCTGCATGGACCCAGCTCCCCAGTTGTATGGTGGACCCCCAAGGATGCAGACTACTGGATTCCTGAACCTCAGGCAATTAGCCACCAGCTTCCCCAACACAGACCCTGTGAGTACAAGAGAAAGTTCTAGTGTCCTGTGGGAGACTGAGGCTGGGAAAAAACACTGCTGCTCAGGCCTGGTCAGCTAGGAGACTGGGGACCAGACCCTACTGAGCAAGCTGGTAGGTATCTCCAGTCTCAGGAAACAGCTAAGGACTGCTGTCCCCACAGGTCACTCACTAAGGCCATAGGCATTTCTTGGAGCCACGGGGACCCTCCCACATTGACATTTTTCCCATGACATCTCCCCCTACACAGACATCTCCCCCATATGGGATATACCAAATACTCCCAAAAGACAGTAGCCTCCCTGGAACGTAGGTGTGAATTTCTCTCAGCACAGGAGCTCTACACATCATGGAACTAAATCCATAAGAAGCAACCGCTGCTGCCTGTCCACCTGATGAAATCAGAACAATGATGTGTACAACCATGCTATGGCATTTTTCTCCATGAAAACCAATAACCCCTGACACACACACATACACACACACACACACACACACACACACACACACACACACACTCCAAAGTTTGAGATTCCACCCCCCCCCTTACTCTCAACTATGCACATGCTAGGAAACTCTGGGAAGTCCCACAGTGTGGCCCAGCTGACAATGAGATTGGATCCAACCCAAGTGGGGAAGCCGGACTTAGAAGTCGGGTCACGTATGTATTATCTGGGTGGTTTCTGGCAAATTGCTGGAGTTCTCAGTCCCTCCATTTCACTGTCTGTACAGCAAATGCGATCGTAATCCTTAAAGTACATGATAATTAGGTCAGACAATCCGTGCAACGTGGGAAAGTGTGAACGTCTGCTATCCGCTTGGGACAGCGGCCATGCAGTTGAAGCCCCAGCAGCAGCGCTTGCAAATCTGCACTACTGGGCATTCTGTTCCAGTAGCATCTATAGAGCACACATGCACTCTAATAAATATGCAAATAGAGATGCATGGATAAGGGCCTACTGAGGATAGAAAATTTATGGAAACCTACAGGAGAAGAAAAAAAAAAACAAAACACAACAAAAATTGTCACCTCTGGGAGTTGAGTTGATGTTTGGATTCAGGCTTTTTCATTTGAACATGTTTCCCCTGATGACACATAGACTGTGATGGGAGTCCCTTTGACTAAAACTGACCTTTCTCAATGCCTCTACTGGGGTTGATCCTGTCACCCTCCACCCAAAAATGGGAGCAGAACTTGCGGGTCCTGTGTGCACGTGTTCATGTGGCCCGGGGCGCCAGTGCATCCCCTCTCTCTGTACACAGGCCGCTCGGTGGAGAAGGATGCTTGGCTGATTAAGGGAGCTGGTGGAAAAGGACCCACTGTGATTGGAACACTCATTTAATACATCTGAAGTGGCCGGAATGTGCAGCTTCCTTGATTGGTGTTGATTGTTTGCATTTGATTTATTTCCTTGGTATCAGTGTTCATTAAATTACTTAGTGTAACGGCCACCCCGGCGGGGAGCTCGCTCTCCTCCGTACTGAGCAGCTCCAAGTCCCCCCAAGCATCCTCATTCACAGGCTCTTTGCCCAGGGATCTCAGCGCAGAGACAGGTCCCTCTTGGCGTACGGCAGTGCTCCTAGAAGTGATTACATGGAAAATGATCTTCCCAGAGTGCCCCCGGCTCTGTGCCTGATCCCCATCTCCCTTTACAGTCTCTGTTCTTGGCAGAAGCTTGCTATCTGTGATCATCTATTAACTAACATGGGTGCACAAGGAAAGCTGTGCTCAGTGCTTGGTGCACAGTCCAGGTGGAATAGGAATCAGTGTCACAGCACAGCCTGGCACTCCAAGACCCAAATCCCAGTCATTTCCTGGGACAGGATCCTCATTCCCCTCCAAAGAGGTTGGTTTCTTTTGGGGCTCATTTGCTATTTTGTCTGTTATGGTGGAAGAGGTATTTCCCTTCATTCCTAGTGTTCAAGGACTGCTGATCTATGCACTTGGCTTCCCAAGGGGTGGGGGGAATATTTAGGAGGGGGGTCACCCATATTTACCTCCCAGATGTGGGGAGAACTGACTCACAGATGGACAAAAGGAAGTGCTTATTATTATTACACTTCCTGGGGCCAGCCAGGAAAAGGCTATATGTGGGCTGGGAGCAAAGGTCATCCCAAAGTTCCCCAGTCAGTCCTGAGAGAGGTGAAGCCTGATGCTCTAAAATCCCAGCATATCCTGAGACACCCTTTCCCCCATTTTTCCAAGGAGTTGGAAGACTGGGTGTATTTCCAACTTCCCAACCAGCATAGCACATTTCATTGCTCCCTACAGCACCCTTCTGTGTTCGCAAAATAAGACAATAGTGAAGGCACCTCTGGGAAGATGTACAGGTCCTCCAGCCCTCTTGCAATTAAGACTTGAATGACTCCCATTATTTTGAGAGAACAAAGGAGACTCCAACGCAGTGCTCAGATGCTTCATGTGGCATAGTAATTCTTTAAAGCCAGGCTCGTTGCTTCTCTACATTTATCATGGATTTCCCCAAATCTATCTAGGGATAAAACCAAATGTAGGGACCCACACAGTGATTTGGATCTAAACTGTGCTGGGACCTAATTTCCAACTGAAGCTAATCTGCTGTGTGACCTTGAGTAAGTTGTTCAGCTTCATTGAGCCTCATTTTGTTCATTTTCACTTGGGGATGTACCATCCAAGGTAGCTAAAGTAGTGGTGCAGATCATGGGACATAATGCTAGGCCAATGATGAAAAGGGCCACTATCGGACGGGTTGAACAGATCCAATATGTCAACAATGCTGGTCAACTTTCTGAGCTCATCATCAATTCATTCCCATGCACAGGACACTACAACACCCCACCCCAGTTGGGCATAAGTACTATAGAAAATCTGAAAACCTGGTGATCATAAAAGCTATAAGAAAACCTAGAAGGGCCATCAGAGAAAGGTAAATCCACAATACACAGTCTTTCATAGGCCTCCATGTCAAAACAGACATCCCTAATCAATGGCAGATATCCATAATCAATGACAAACATCCCTGATCAACGGCAAACATTCCTAATTGATGACAACGAAAAACATCTCTAATTCGATGGCAGACATCCCTAATCGATGGTAGACATCCCTGGTCAACGGCAGACATCTCTAATCAATGGCAGGCAATCTGAATGTATGGCAGATCTCTGTCCCCACAGGGCTAGCTGGTGGAATTTGACTTCTCAACCCTAAAAATTGTGAGCTGATATCATGCCTATTCTGCCAGCCTCTGAGTGCTAGGAGTCTGAAGGGAAAGGTGAGGTATGGAACAGGAGTGAAAAAACAATCTCGTGGTTGTTTGAAGAGACAGTAGCAAGCTGGATGTTCCTTTCCGAGCAAGCCACTGAATGACACAGGACCAAGGTACATTTATTTAAGCTGCATGCTGAGTCCTCAGGTATACAGTAAAGCCAGATGAGCTTGTCCTTGCTGTAATTAAGAGAGCAGTTGCTCATGGAAAACAAGGCACAGGCTCAGTGCTCAACAGTTGCCCAGCCATCACAGCTGCCTTTGAGAGTTAAAAATCAGATCCATCCCCATCACTCGTGTCTAGAATTCGTCTTTTGTACACTCTGGGTATCTTTTATTTTTATTATTATTTTACAAAGAAAAAACCCTGCACATAGCTATGAAGCCCTTTATGAAGAAGATAAGGTGAAATATATTTATTATTATCTACAATCCCCCTCATTATTTCTACCAAGTGTAATCTTGACTTTAAAGGAGTATGATAGAACTCACGGGATAAAGGGGAAATTTCTGTTGTGCTGAGCAGACAAAAGGAGAATCAAGGCTGTTATTTTTCCTTATAATAAGGGATTTGGATCCCAGTCAGCCAAGCAAACATACTCCTAAGGGCCTGATAGGCACAGGATACCTTCCAGCAAGAAGAAGCCTTCACCTCATCACTCCCCAGACACCATCTAGCTTCACTGAAGTGCGCCTTGTCTAGAGGGACAAGCAGCCCCTTTATTCCAACTGACAAGAGGTGTTCCTTTCATCATTGGAATTACCACAAGAAAATATTTCGGGCTCCCCATTCCCCTTTCAATGTCCTGAAAATCTGGGAGGAAATTATTGTGTAGATTTGGGTTCATACTTCGTATTAAATTCATGCACAGACTCAATTTCTTCCAGTTTTTCTTGGTTGAGAGTCCTGTTTGTTCCTGCCCCATTCTCCTGCATATCTATGAAGCAAATAATAGCTATGTGTATGAGCGTCTCATAATGCAAAAATCCAGGCTTGGGTGGGACTTGGTCTGCATAAACACCAGTATGTTCTATTCCTGTCCCAGTTTCCAAACACTCAAGGTGAACTCCAACTTGGGCACAGGGTGACACTTAAGGGACTGGGTCTGGAAGATTGGGTCTCGGTGCTTTGTGCAGAACTATTGTCAGACCTCAGCACCTGGTGCAGGGACTGTTCTGGGTAATACCTTTACCTGGAAGTAAGACATCAGCTTTTTTTTCTTTGGGCCCTTTTTATTAACAAAATAGTACAAGCCAGTCTGTGATGCTTTATAAGTGGCTATTCGTCCAGAGACTGACACAAGACCCCTGAAAGGAAAGGAGGAGGCAAAGCCATTGGTTTCAAATAAATCTCCAGCAAGTCACAAGTACCCTTTGTGCTCTGAAACTCCTCACAAAGGATGATTCACTTCCCTGAGTACAGAAGATGCCCATCACCTCCCTAGGTACAGATGCTCATCACCTCCCTGGGCACAGATGCCTGTCACCTACCCGCATCCCTGTGACCACAAATCAGACACTCCCAACAGATGGCAGATGCAGCATTTCCTGCAGTTGGATGATGACAGAAACCAGGACCTGTCATCTCACATTTTTTGTAGATTTTTTTAGGTAACGCCTAGTAGTGCTCAGGGTTTAGTACTGGTTCTGTGTTCAGGGATCATTCCTGGCAGGTGCAGGAGACCAATCAGGGTGTCAAGGCTTAATTTCGAGTCAACTACCTGCAAGGCCAGCCTCTGTTATTGCTCTAGCCCTTTATCATCCCATTTTAAAAATAAAGACCATAAGAGAGAAGGAAAATCATGGCCTTCAACCTCCTCCAACACTCCAAGGCTGAGGAAGAAGATGTCCCTAGAAGCCAGTGCCCCCAGATTTACCCACTGTCTCTCGGCTTTGACTTCCAGATCTGTATCATGGAAACACACTGGAAGTCTCCTAGAATGGTGATCCTGGGATCTAATTTACATATGACCACTGGGAATGGAATATTAAGTCACTTGGTCAACAGTTCTTTAGGGTAAAGATTGTTCAGTGGAAACAACACGTCAAGACTAAGCTGGTCAGTAAAGAAAATCAGCTCTTATGATGGTCTTGGATGGAGATGAGGGCCTTGGTTCGCCATTCCAGGCCACGTGGCTTCAGCCCCCACTAACCAGCGGGTTTGGAGGTTCATGAGGGCGGCAGGTAGAAATCTCACTCACAGGCAGGCTTCATGAGAGATAACATCTTTATTCAGCCCTAGCCATCAAATGTGGCTCCTACCATTCAAGCTAGCCCTGCATCTCCTATTATCCATGTCACCTCTGACTACATGTTGGCCAGGATCCAAACGGGCCAAAGGGCGAAGGCCAAAGGGCCGAAGGCCTGAGACCCCAGACCTAAATACCCTCCCAAGACCCCTCCCAGGAAATGGGCAGGGTTTGCAGGTAAAGTAAATGTAATATCCGGTTCCCAAAGCCCCACCCAGGAATGGGCTTGGCTCAGGTAGTTACCTGAACCCAGGGGTGAGGCAACAGGCCAGTAAGTGCCAGAAGATCAGAGGAGTGGGTATTGAAGTCAACTGGTGACCAGGCCTGACATTAAAGGGAGCTATCTATTGAAAATATTCCAGCATCCCAAGGCAACAGCCTGGAAGAGCCTTCCTGAGAGGATCTGGTCCTGGTCCAGTCTGCAGGGTACTGATTCCTTGAGCCGATGTCTTAGCATCTGGCTGTCCCCTGGGGCAGGCTTCTTACCTTGAGCCAGTGCCTGCATCTTTGTTCCTTCTAGCCTAACTCCCTCATGATTTCCTCCTCTTTACTCCCTCTTTGGAGTAACTTCTGTGGCCTAACTACATAAGCCTAGTCATGTAGACCCTAGCCAATAGGATATGAAACCTCTAGACCCACACAAAATAGTTGCTGTCAACCATCAGTTGTAGTCGGTCAGTAAACCATAGCAAGCTGCTGATCATGAGTCAACATTCAAGCTTCTTCAAAATTGGCTCTGAGCATGAGGATCCCCAAGCTCCCAGCTCAGATTCAAAGAACGCAGGACCCGAGTGTCCCAGGCATCTCCACTAAGCCCCTTGCATGTGACCATCAGGCCAACTTGCCCCTTGTAAATGAGACATGCTGGACTCAGATTCAGGCAGTGCTGCCCATGCTAATAGGAACTTTCTCTTTCTGCCTTGATCCATTTGAAGGCCAGTTATGATTCCCCACACATTACTTGAAAACCAATTTCATTCAAGACAAAGGAGTGTGAGCAGGGTATTACATTTTATGCCTAAATTATGCAAATGTGGTGGAGTTAGATTGTATTGTGAGCAATTCCCTTTCTTCCCGTTTTCATTGTAGCCTGAGTGAACGTAAATTCCACTCTCCTCATTTGCAAAAGGTGAATACTTTCTATTTTAAAGCCCTGGAGGGAAGGATCGACTTTTAATGAGCAGTTATCTAATAGAAAAATCTCTTCCATATATTATAGGTATCATTCCCAGGAAGGAAATGTGCATCCCAGATAAACTGGATCTGATTCCATTACTCCTTGGAGGAAGGGCTTATCACCTAGGTCTGCACATCTCGATCCAGACCTTAAAAAAGAGACAGCAGACGGGAGCCCCTTAAGTTTTTAGAAGGCCCATGCATAATGTCCAGTGCTCAGCAATGGGACATCAGCTTTCAGGACTGGCCACAGAATCTCTCCTGGTGCCTCCCAAGGTACTATGTTTGCCACTGTCACCAACCCCTTTCTAGCAGGTATCTTGGGACAATTCTATAACCAATCATTTATTGAACGGAGAAAATAGAAGTCCATGTATGAGACAAGCAGACAGTTTTGGACTAAGTGATTCATGTTTTGTGGATTCCTGATAAGCCAGAATCTCTCAGGCTGGAGGGTTAGCGATCTGTTAGCTAAAGAAACCAACCCTACCATTGGCTTTATGAGCATTAATGTCAGTGAAGATTTCATCTCAGAGAAGAGGGTAGCTGTGTTCCAACTCCCCTATCAATGGTTCCCCCCACCTTTTCTTCACGGTAGTTGCCACAGCTGCAGACATCACTTTCATGCTCCAAGCAGGAAGATGGTGTCCAGGGTGGAGGCATACCACTCTCATGTAATCTTATTTCATCCCACTTTTGTCTTAGGAAGTTCTGAGAGCATTAGAAGGGGAGAAAAATGATGGCTTTGTACTCTCTCTAGAGAACAAAGGCAAGGTCGACCTTTAGAAGTAATTCTGAGTTTTAAAATGAGCGGTTCTGCCACACCAGGGCATCAAAAACTTAGAGGTGTTCTCTTAGAACTTTCACACGGATGGTATATTTTTTAAAAAGAGAAATAAACCTACATTATAGAATATTCATTTCAATCATGGCACCTCTTTGATCTGCTGTTTGAAAACACATCTCACTGCCTATAAATATGCCTCAGTCTCCCTTGTGCCCTTTCGCTGTCTTTAAAATTTGTACCAGGGCATAAATGACTTAGTAGGAAATGAAAAGTAAATGAAAGGAGGGAGGCGGAAAGAGAGAAAGAGCACCACTTCCCTTAGTAGAGGGAAAAAGAGAGTAAATCAGTACTCACGTGTTGATCTAGCTTAAGGTCAGAGCAATAAATCATGCAACATGAGGGACTCCTCTGTCATGCTACCGGATGTGGCCCTGACACACTATAAACTTTGGACAGAGGGGGAGACTCAGTTTCTTTCACTGTGTTCTGTGCATTGAACATTTGTTGTGGCTCTCAGCTCTGGGCACATTTCCTGGGCAGTGAAATCATAGCAACACCAGGCAGCAGTGTTGGTGCTAAGAACCTGGAGCCAGACATGAAACAGAAAAAAATCATCAAACTCACCAGCAATTGGAGAAATGCAAATTAAAAAGCCATGATATTGGTCCTATTAGGAAATGTTAAGGTAATTACAGCACCCAAGGCTGGGGAGGAGGGCTCTGAAGGCAAAGCACTTCCCGCTACTGCTCTCGGCTATGTGCAAGATCACAAGGACTCCTCTGAGTAGCACATCGGGGACAGAGCCAAGATTGAAAATATCTCTTTTCCCAGATCTTTTATGGCACTTTTATAAATCTGGCCTAAGAAATTGTCTTAAAAGTGAAGAATGGTGGTCAATGGAATGGTTTGAGGATCAAAAGTAAACATTGGGGCTGGTGAGATATACAGAGGACAGGGCACTTAACTTGCATGCTGACTGGATGGGTTCAATTTCCGGCATCCCATATGGTCCCTTAAGCACCAGGAGAGATGCCTAAGCTCAGAGCCAGGAGGAACCCTTGAGAATCGCTAGCTATGGCCCAAAGCCAGACCAAAAATAAGCACTAGTTCTCTCAATTCTGCCAGGTATTACACAGTGGATCGTTTTACAACTCACACATACAACCCTCAATGAAGTTGCTGATGGCAACTCTGAGGTCCAGGGGCAGAAAGGAGATTACCAGGTTTATGTAAAGAACTGCTAAAGATTTTAAACTTAGAAGTTTTTCCTCCCTAAGCTCGAGCCTACGGAGATTTGAGAACCCATGGGAGATAAAAAGCCCTCTGCATGCCAACCAGAGCATGATGTTCCCATTGGCCATAGAGAGCTAACATTCTCTACTCAAGAAACACTCTAAATCAATCATTTGGGACTTACTAATAAGCTTAACCAAGAGCCTGGCTTTGATATTAGTAATAGAAATATCTGGAGTAATATTTGGGAACCTGTGGAATTTGGTGAGATGGTGTCACTTCATGGACCATCGTGAACCATTTGAAACCAGGCTAACCTAGAGGCACAAAATCAGATGTAGCAAAAGTGGGGTTTGATCTTACAAACACAAAATAGAAAAGGAAAATGAGAAGAGAGCTGGCTACAAGTATTCATGCCCTTGTCTCCAGGAAGGACTCCGACATTCACCTGATGAGGCTCAGAGGGAGGCTGGTCATAGGACTATATGAATGATACTTGTAGGCCAACAGGCAGAGGGAAGAAAACAGCACATGAGGAAGTCATGTGAACATTTCCACAGAGAAGAATAACTCCCTTCCAGAGTGAGAGGATAGAGGGAAGGGCACTTGCCTTATGTAGGGTCTCTCAAGCACTGTCAGGAGCAATTCCTGAGCACAGAGCTAGGGGAAGCCCCTCCCAAGCACTTCCAAGTGTGACCCCCATTTCCTGTGTGTGCTCCCACTCATGTACCAGCCCAAGGTCTGTGACAGAAAGCACAAGAGGGGACTAAGAGTCCCACCCCTCAGTGCCTCCACCCCACTCAGTTGCCATGAAGACAGAGCCACCTCCAGGGGCACGCCCTCTACTGAGAGGGGCTTAAAGAGCAAATCAAGTGCCCCTTTTCCCCCCTCACTTCCCTGACCTGCCCCTCAACAAGGGTTCTGGCACATCCTCATCTACAGTAAAATATGTAAATCACCCCATCTTTTCATAGTCTTAATGCATCATGGGGCTGACCAGAAACACCCAATTTAATCATTGCTTCGCCCCATCAGAAAAGCCAAAGTGTGGCCAGTTCCAATCCAGAAAAGCGACTATTTGTGAGCAGACATCCTGGGCGACAAGGAGGTTCAAACAGCTCTTCGGAAAGTGGGGCAGTGCTAATAATAACGCTGGTTTCTAATTCAGATAAATATAACAACCCCCTCTTTGTTACATCTCAGATGCCCCTAACCATAAAAGCATCCCCAGATGAAAGACAGCAGTGACGCTCCTGTCCAAGGCAAACATGAGTGAAGTGGACATTTTTAGCCACCGACCTGGCAACGGTTTGTGTAAAGACAGGATGGCCGCCACCCGGCTGACCTCACCACTGAACTAACTCCCACATCAGCACCAAAGGACTTGCGTTTAGGGAAGCCAATGGTAAATTGGCCAGGGGAGCTGATTGAAAGAATGGGAGCACAGGCTAGGCATCAAAGACAAGTTTCTGGGGGAGATGGTGGGGCGGGGTGGGCATTTTTCCAAGAGTCACCGCACAAGGACAGTCACATTGAGAAATAATAGAGAGTCTAAGGCCTCTGCGGGACAGAGGGCACAAGCTGTGGGTTTGCAGCAGCATCCTTGGCAAAGCAGATAGAGAACAACGTGTGCCACAGGAAACCCAAGATAAGAAATTAAGGGTGTCTCTGCCCCCCCCAGTAGATGAATTCCAGTTCCCTAAAGACCTGCTTCCACTCCCAGGAGAGTGAGACCTGGATTTGAGATTAAAACAAGGTACCTCTGGGCCAAGCAAGTGCACTTCAAAACCCTCAGTTAGATTCTAGTCTTTCAGGGTGTGGAGATGCCGAGCACTTCTCAGGAGCCAGGAAGAGCACTGAGTGGGGAGGCAGTCCTGTCCACCAGAGGTGGAGGGACCTGGGGACTCAGATTCTGAACTTTCAAGAATCATCTGTGAAATACTCTAAAAATTCTGCATCAAAGGGGTCTGACCTGGCAGAGAACCCCCTTTTTCCAGGCAGAAGGGGTGAGTGGGAGAGAGGCAATGATGGCTTAACCTCCTGTATTTGTTTGATCTCAGACTTGGGGGACAGTGCTTGCCTATGCGTTTGGGGGCCACCATTGGGGTGACTACTAGCTAGATTCCTACAATGCCTTAGGGACCATGTGGTATTAGGGGCCACATGCCATGAAGTCTAGAGATCCTCTAAACAAATCATGCAGTCTGAGGCCTCCACCTCAGGTATTGTGGGTTCCAACCCTGGCCCCCTCACAACCCAAGCAAGTGCTCTTTTCTGGAGCCATGTCAAGAGCCCTGTACTGCACACCCACCACCCAGAAGGATTCCTACCTTTAAGGACACAGGGGCACCATGAACTGGACCAGTCTACGGGGGACCACCCCTCACTCAGTGAAACCACTGACGGAAGCTAGGAAGGAAGGTGTTCAGGAACTACCAAACCTGGTAGCTGCTGCCTGCTCTGCCTTTTTTTTTTTGTGTGTGTGTGCCCAGTGATGTCCTACCTGTTCTGGCACCCTTCTGAGTGCAGTGATTTGAACCAAAAGGGTATGATGTTCAGCAAGCACCTCCAGTAAAGAGATGTGCATGCCCCCACAGGAAAGGAACAAGTTCCCCAGCTCAGCTCCGTACCCACTGCTGCAAACACCTTCCCAAGGAGGAGTGAAAAACCACCCTCTGACAAGTCACCCAGTGAACGAGCCCTTTTATCACAACAATCACAATCATATCAACCAAGGGAAAGACAGGGGCAAAGAAAAAAACATGGCTCACTCGGTCAGCAAGGCCAGAGCCTGGTTCTGGGCAGAGTGCAGAGGCCAAAGGGCTAACTCTAGGAGGTTTCCACATCCAGTAGAATCAGAAGATGCCATTTGGGATTTTTATGTCTAGCTTAGCCCAGACCATGCTTCCAAGGGCTTGGTGAGTGGGCAAAAGGGTCAGAGCATCGCTTGATCTGTAGGTGAATCCCGTGGAATTCCTCTGAAACTCAAATTCAAGAAAAGCACAGAGGAGCCTTGCAACTTCCTCGTGGTCCTCTTCAATATGCTAAGAGGAAGATCAGAGAGAAAATTCACCCAAGCACAGTTTCAAATGTTGAGAGAGAGAGACA
>PVKC010032785.1:0-14148 GCA_004027635.1 Crocidura indochinensis | reverse complement strand
AAAAAAAAAAAAAAAAAGATTTTTTTAAAGGAAGAACTAATCTTTATTGCTATTGAATAGTTTCAGATAAGCCCTCTCTCTGAAAACTGTCCCAAAAACAAAAAAAAAATTAAAAATGATGGTTTGATTTTTGTTCTTAATACCCACTCCAAATAAAGATTTTTTAAAGGCAGAACTAATCTTTGCTGCTATTGAATAGTTTCAGATAAGCCCTCTCTCTGAAAACTGTCTCTGGATGGGTGTAGGACCTTGACAAGAAGCTCAGCACCTTACTCCACTGGGCATCCTTTGATATATAAATGGCCCAGCTTCATAGCTCCACAAGTGATCTTGAAGAAATGCCAACCTGCTGAATCATTCCATTTCCACAGCTCCTGGAGTGAAGGGCCGTGAGACAACCTCCTAATTTCACAGTACTGACAGCTCAGTAGGAGCACAACATATAAGAAGGAAAAGTTGTGTAGAAGCCTCTAAGCTCAAGGAATAAAAACTATAATGTCTAAGGCTCAATTAGCACCAAAAAGCTCAGGAAATCCTCAGGCAATGATGTTAGTAACACCACTGTGAGATATATGATATAACAAAGAATATAAAGTAAATTATTTTGTGCCTGCTAATGGGGTAGGCTCGGGGAAACTGGGATATTGGTAAAGAGAAGGTGGTGGGATTGGTGTTGGAACACTGAATATCTGAAAAAAAAAACTGTATTATGAGCAAATCATGGTGTTAAATAAAATTTAAAAACATTTAAAGGTATTAGAAATACAAAAATCCCCTACTAGGTTATATTCATGTTTCTTAGCAGCATCTGCAGATCATGGGAGAATAGAATGACATACCAAATATTGAAAGATAAAAATTGTAGGCATAAAATACTCGATCCAACAAAGTTGTCCCATAAATAAGAAGAAATAAAGGCTTTCCAAGACAAATAAAAGCTGAGATTAATCACTACAAAGCTGGGGTGAGTGGGGGTGGGTGGGTTGGGAAGGAGGGAGATTTGGGACATTGGTGATGGGAATGTCGCACTGGTGAAGGGGGGTGTTCTTTACATGACTGAAACCCAACTACAATCATGTTTGTAATTAAGGTGTTTAAACAAAGATATTAATAAAAAAGAAATTATAAAAGGATCTTTTATATCCCAAACAAAAAAACCCCAAAAGGCATCTAACTTTAAATCAGGAGATATACAGAATCAGAAACATTACAACTCTTTATGAAAGGCATGTTAACACTGATTATGCAGATTAAAGGTAAAATAATTTAAAATAATGATAGCTATGGGGCTGGAACAATGGCGCAACAGTTGAGTGTTTGCCTTGCATGTTGCTGACCCAGGATGGACAGTGGTTTGATAAAAAAAAAAAAGTTCCATATGGTTCCCCAAGTCAGGAGCGATTTCTGATCGCATAGCCGGGAATAACCCCTGAGCATTACCGAGTATGCCCTCCACCCAAAATGATAGCTACATCAACTTATTTTTTAAAAATTCACAGCAGGAGCCCGGGAGATAGCATGGAGGTAAGGCGTTTGCCTTTCATGCAAAAGGTCATTGATTCGAATCCCCGTGCCCCATATGGTCCCCCATGCCTGCCAGGAGCAATTTCTGAGCATGGAGCCAGGAGTAACCCCTGAGCACTGCCGGGTGTGACCCAAAAACTAAAAATTCACAGCAAAAAGAAATGAAAAATTAAAGAACAATTTAAAATAAGGGCTAAGGGCATAGAGGTTTAGAGCACCTGCCTTGAATTCAAATCCCCAAAATCTCAGATGCTGTGAAAAAAAAAACAGAAATAAAGAAAAACAAAAATAAAAACAAACAAACAAAATGACTGTCTTCTGGATATGTTACAGAATTTCTCAGGATTATATCAAGAAAGTGGGAGCACGGAGGCAGCAGATTATGAGTAACAGGAGCCACATGCAGTTGTGTGGGAGAACAATGTTCTGGTTTACTACACAAATATTTGGGGCATATATAGAGTATTTTTGCCAGTCACAGCTTTTTTATGGCGTGTAAATATTCACATTTGTTCCTTTGCAAAGTAAAACTTATCTCTCTGGTTAACTGAAGCTTTATCAGTATATGTTGTTTGATCTTTAAAACAATTCTCATGCCTCTAGGTGGTTTATGGACCTCATGAATAGATACATTTCAATCAAGAGTCCAGAGGATAGGAGCCAGAGAGATAGCATGGAGGTTAAGGCATTTGCCTTGCATACAGAAGGATGGTGGTTGGAATCCTGGCATCCCATATGGTCCCCCGAGCTTCCAGGAGCGATTTCTGAGCATAGAGCCAGGAGTAACCCCTGAGCGCTGCTAGGTAAGACCCAGCAAAAACAAAAACAAAACCAAACAAAACAAGAGTCCAGAGGATGAAAAGTGGGTAGTTTTAACATCTCAAAGTTTTTCCTCCAGGGCCCAGGCCCTAGGTGTTAATTCTCATGTAAATTAAAGGATTTAGCAAGAAGCCATGTTTTCCTATTACAGATGACCTACTTAAAGTGTGACTAAGAAAATAGTTTTAAGAAGGGGCAATAAAAGAGACAAACTTATATAAAAGTGATGCAAATCTATACCTGGTAAAAAATTTTTTAGAAACCTATTGGGCCAAACTTTGGACGTTATATCTGAGGTAAAAATTTAGTTAGCAAGTCACTCAGAGTCCCTTAGAGGTGTCCCAAAATAAGCATTCCTTTCATCTGACAGAGTAGTCTGTTTAAAGCTACAAGGCTTTTTTTTTTTAAAAGACTATGAGGATTAAAGTTGTTTTTAAGTATCTCTTGGTGCTGAATTTTCCAGGTAAAGAGAAATTTAATCAAGGCTATATTTGCCTGCATTAATTCTTATATTTAAAAGCATATGCTCAAATATATACATACGTAGTACAGCAGAAAGGAGATTCATATTCAGGCCAAATAAAAGCTTGTGACTAAGTTTGAGAAATAGCACTCTCATTATTAGGGAAGTCTAGTCAGCAATCCAGGCCTCCTGGAAGCTGAGGAAGAGCCTCTCAGGGGGTCTTCTGATGAACTTTAGAGACCCTGGTGGCAAGAGTAGCCAGTCTGCAAAATGGCTCCACTGGCCTCCACTGATTTCCAGTTCCCCCTCTCATAAAACTGAAGTATTTCTCAGTGTGTCTGATTAGAGACAGCACAAATGATGCTAGAAGAGCTTCAAAATTGCGTTATAAAAAAGCAGCAGCTCCAATCTTAGATTCCTTTTCCTTGTTCTGACTCTGAGGATAGGATGACCAACTCTTCTTGTGTGGGGTTTGCTGATGCTGAACCAGGATGCAGAATTTTCAGAAAATCAGAAGATACAAAATTTGGACTTGATCAGATTTAGCCAATTTGAACAAATACAAGATTCAGAGAATTAAAAAAAAAATCCAATAGGCAGTAGCCATGTTTTCACTGGGCCAGCTTTATAGACTCACTTTTCTTGAACGATATATAAACCAAGACATCAAAAATCAGGGGTAAACCAGCCATGAAGCAGAAAACCGGAAATCTTGGGAGGAGAGAGCATGCCAAGCCCTCCTACTCCCCACCAAAGCCACTCCTGCTGTATCTATTACCCAGAACCACTGTTTTGCCTACGGCCTTACCTCACCACCCCTCTACAATTCATTGTGGGGATTCTCTTTAGTATCTCTTTGGGGATACTAACCTGATCAAACATGAAGTATGCCAGTATTTGGGCTGATATATTGGGGCTATTTGGAGAGAGTGCAGGCACCCTCCTCCTTATCTTCCTTCTTCAAGAAGTCCTAGCAGTTTAGTACATGCTAACAAAAGCTTACTAAATCTTATGCCATTGTATAAATGACTTCATTGGAGATATAATATTTTTCACAAATGTGCTAGCTACTGTAATTTTTTGTTCTTTTATTTTTAATTTGCATTATTCTCTCCTTTTCTTTCTTTCTTTCTTTTTTTTTTTTTTTTTGGTTTTTGGGTCACACCCGGCAGTACTCAGGGGTTACTCCTGGCTCCATGGTCAGAAATTGCTCCTGGCAGGCACAGGGGACCATATGGGGCACCAGGATTCGAACCGATGACCTTCTGCATGAAAGGCAAATGCCTTACCTCCATGCTATCTCCCGGCCCCCTTCTTTCTATTTTTGTTTTGTTTTGTTTTGTGTTGTTTTTTTGTTTTTTTGGGCCACACCCAGTGACGCTCAGGGGTTACTCCTGGCTATGCGCTCAGAAGTCGCCCCTGGCCTGGGGGAACCATATGGGGCATGGGGGATCGAACCGCAGTCCGTCCAAGGCTAGCGCGGTAAGGCAGGCACCTTACCTCCAGCACCACCGCCCGGCCCCTTCTTTCTATTTTTTATTTAACTTTTTTTTTAAACTTTATTGATTGATTGGTTTCTGGGCCACACCCAGTGGTGCTCAGGGGTTACCCCTGGCTCTGCACTCAGAAATCACCCCTGGCAGGCTGGGGACCATATGGGATGCCGAGATTTGAATTGGGTCTCACCTAGGGACCTGGCCTCCTATTCAAATAATTGGAGTTCCAGAAAGAGAGAAAAGAGGAAATTAGACAGCTATAACAGAAGTATAGAGAAGACATAGTTAAATAGTGCCAGATAATTAATATCCTTATCACTTTAGTGGCTAGCACAACCTGCTTTTGTATTTATTAATCTAGCCTGTATATCAGAGTCATAAAAATGTTAAGGAGTTAAGTAAAATACGCAAATATCAAGTCTTTCCAAACCAGCAGGACCAGTTCAAGTTAGGATACTTGGCACAAATAGTGAGGGGTGGTTAGGGCAGAGAAGAGAACACTATGACAATGATAGTTGGAAATGATTACACTGGACAAGAACTAAATGCTGAAAGATAGGAGGTAAAGTGATATGTATGATAACCATAACAACTTTGTAAACCACAGTGTCTAAAAGGGAAAAAAGGAGGAAGGAGGATGGGGAGAGAGAGAGAGCGAGAGAGCGAGAGAGAGAGAAAGAGAGAGAGAGAGAGAGAGAGAGAGAGAGAGAGAGAGAGAGAGAGAGAGAGAGAGAGAGAGAGAGAGTTTGTTCTGCCACTAAGGAAGGCAGAGGAGAGGGTGGGAGGGAAAACTGGGAACATTGGTGGCAGGAAATGTGCACCGGTGAAAGAACGGGTATTCGGACATTGTATGACTGAAACCCAGTCATTAATAACTTTGTAACGGTATATCTCACAGTGATTCAATTAACTAACTTATTGACAAAGTAAAAATAAAATCACAAATTAATTACAAAATATTTTCATTGTATCAAGCATATGTTGAGAGTAACCAGTTCAGACTGAAACAGGAGAAGAGATCATGGCAGAAACACTTCCATAAAAGCATATGGATGGACAGAGTAGTATGTTTCAATATTTGAAAATATTATTGAGATGTTGTTCAGCCAGCCTAGAAAAAATGGTAGGAATAGAAAAACTAAGTATATGAAAAAAGTACCAAGTTAATAATTAATATTTGGCAAGAACAAAAGCTTTATGAGAAAAGAAACGAAATCAACCTTTAGGCAAAATGATAACACTTACCGAAATAAAATAATGTAAAAATTTCGATTTAGCTAAAGATACAAATAAACTTATATTGGCACAGTAAAACATGATGTGGTTATTCATCCTGTCAAATATGATTCGTTACAGGTGGATTTAACATGAGTACCAAGGCTGGGTGCAGACAAATAGCCTTCTGGTTATGCAGGGTGTGGCCCAAATACCAAAGAAACAAAACAAAACAAAGTGATTAAATCAGGTACTGCAGTATTCCAATATATTTTTCAGTATAGCAATTGCATATAGCAATATTTTTCTAGTAAGGACTTAAATGAACAATATAGACAGAGTGTGGGATGATGCTTAAAGGATACAGGGGAGCTGGCGACTGTGGTGCCCATTTTCTTTTTGCATATCTTCTGCAATTAATAAATGTTATTTAGGACACCAAACTATACTATTTCACCCCAGCAAGAGCATTTTGAAATGCAGTAATAATAAATTCCAAGAAATAGGCGAAGCGATTAGAAACAGACCCTAGTTTGATAGCTCTGCTTTTCTGCATTTAGGCTCTTAAAAGTCCCTCCCAGAGTGGCTGCCGGGAGTCCCAGTTTCCCCCCTGAGGATTGTGAGGGAGCAGGTGGAAAGCAGTGACAAGATGCTGCCACCCGGGGACTGAGCAGGAGAGATCTGGAAGCGACAGAGTGATGGGAAGAAGGGATGGGAGCTGCCCTCTGTCCCTGCGGGTTTCAGCATCCTTCGCCCATCCCTCCTCTACCTTCTGGTGGCCGTAGAACCAGTGCGTGGGGGGCGCAGGGAAGGACCGCAGATCTCGCAGCAACCGCTGCCTCCGTAGGTAGAGCTTGATGGCCTGCAGCAGCCCCAGGGCCAGGCAGAACACGAAGGCCAGGTAGAAGGACCGCGCCCAACGCGTCTCCAGCCAGGAGGGCTCCATCGCGGCGCGCAGGGCCTTTTGTCCACAGTCTCCGTCGGCTGAGGAGGGTTCAGAGGAGCCAGAACCTCGCTCCAGGGGCGGATCACGCAGCCCACAGCGCCCCTGAACTCTCCAGATGGCTCCCAGCCTCCCTGGGAAGGCGGAGGGCAGGGAGGGGCAGAGATGGCAGGCTGGGCCTGAGAAGGCTGGTGCGAGTTCCCGGATTTCAAAGGCACTGATTGATGAAGGGGTGTCGCTTTCATTCTTACACCCTCCAGAGTGTCAGTATCCTATCTGGGAGGTCTGGATTTAGGATTTGAAATAACGCCAAGGCTGAAAACATTGCTTTGTTTAGTTTTTATTCTTTGTCACGGATAGGAAACTACTATTTAAACAGAAATTCTAAATTTAGCAAACCACTATAGGGGACCAGAGGGTTGTAGGGTGCTTGCCTTGCAAGTAGTTGACTCACGTTTGATCCCCGACATCCCATATGGTCCCCTAGCTTGCCAGGAGTGAGTGCAGAATCAGGAGTAAGCCCTGAGCACTGCTGGGCATGACCCCCAAACAAACACACGCATATCTCAAACCCTAAAACAAAAACCAAACACTCCACAGAGGCCTGGACTAATGATGATTTGATGATTATACTTAACCAGTTTGGCCTGTCCAGTAATGTGCTGGGAAATGCTTTATGATACTGCTCCTCTATGTCTCCACCATATGGGGACAATGAATGCCCCTCTGTAATTGCAAATTTCAGTGCAAAGTGAACACGTAGGGTCCTGGTTGAAATTTTATTAATGGTTTCAACAGGACACATCATTAGACCAAGGACACTCTGCTCTGAGAACAGTACCACAAGAGGCTGACTGCTCAGCTCCCACAGATTACTAAACCAGCTCTGGATATGGGGCAACAAAAACCCCACAAGAATAGGGCTGGAGTGATATAGCACAGCACGTAGGGCGTTTGCTTTCCACGTGACTAATCTGCTTTAGATTCCTGGCATCCCATATGGTTCCCCGAGCCTGCTAGGAGTCATTTTTGAGCTCAGAGCCAGGATTAATCCCTGACCACTGCTGGGGTTAATATAAATACAAAATAAATACCTAAATAAATATTAGTTTTAAATCGAACAAATCACAAGAGCATAGAATATAGAAAGCGGTATTAAAATGATTATGAAGTAGTTTATTTTTTATACCTACCAGGTGCTGAAGTAGGCCTGACTTTCCAAACTGTTGGGAACTTTTTTTTTTAAAGTCCTGCAGCATTTCCTTTTTTTTTAAAATTAATATCTTTATTTAAACACCTTGATTACAAATATGATTGTAGTTGGGTTTCAGTCATGTAAAGAACACCCCCCTTCACCAGTGCAACATTCCCATCACCAATGTCCCAAATCTCGCTGCTGGGAACTTGAGAAGCTTTTCTATAAGCATTTCTAACACTTCACTTATTCAGTCCTCTGTTTATGCTCATACAGGATAGTTGTTGAATTTATTGCTCTGAATGATAAATTTAGTGACATCTGTATGTCCTTGTCATTATATCCCCTTTATGCCAGCATTCCATTTTCTAAGTTAGATATAATTTAGTATGTTCATCGTTAAGATAGAAACTAGTGTTGGTGATAGAGACTGGCACACATCACAAAGAACAAGAACAATATGTGCTGGCAGGGATGGGGGGAGAAAGGAACTCTCATTCACTGGTGGGTGGGAAAGCCATTTAGTACAGCCTTTCTGGAAAACAATATGGATATTACTAAAAAAAAAAAAAAGGAAATTGAGCTCCTGTGTGATCCAGCAATACCACTCCTACAGATATAACCTAGGAACACAAAAACACTATGCAAAAATGACCTCTGCATGCCTATGTTCATTACAGCTCTATTTACAATAGACAGAATTTGGGAAAAACCCAGGTACCCTACAACACATGAGTGGCTAAAGAAACTGTGGTACATCTACACATGGAGTATTATGCAGCTATTAGGAAAAAAAGAAAGTCACAACATTTGTCTATATATAGATAGACATGGAGACTATTATGCTAAGTGAAATAAATCAGAGAGAGAAATAGACACAGAATAGTATAACTCATCTGTGAGATTAAAAAGACATCATATTAATAATGACAATGTAGATGAGGGCTAGAAGGACCAACCCATACATGATATGAAGCTTACCACAAAGAGTGGTGAGTACAGTTAGAGAAATAACTACACTAACAACTACCATGACAATGATAGTGAGAGAGAGAAAGAGAATGCCTGTCTCAAAGACAAGCAGGGGTAGGGAAGGAGAAGTGGAGGACATTGGTGGTGGGAATGTTGCACTGGTGAAGGGGGTGTATATTTTATGATTGAAACTCAACTATGATCATGTCTGTAACCATGGCGCTTAAATAAAGAAATTTTAAAAAGGAATCCAGTGGTGATGACCACACATGGACAGAGTACTGGACTACCAATGTTTCATTATGTGCCATGGCATATATGTGTTAACTCCCTCTTGTCTTGATCCTCCCATGACCTGTCTACAACTATTCACCAACTAAAAATCATGACAGTCTCATAATTTATTGGTTTGTTCAGTTCCTTTGGAATAAAGCATGGAATTATACTTTTTTCAATTTTCCTCTGTGCCCTGTTCCTTGCATAGATCATGGTGGATGGATGGTGGCCCTCATAAGAGTTCATCATGGTGCCCTAGCTTCAGATCCAATTGCTGCTTGTAATATCTCAGCTAGTTTCAACTTCATGAGATCTAGTCTAGTCTGCTCTCTGGGCTACCTGACAAATAGTAAAATAATTCGTGAACTTCTAGTTATTTCTCTTGACAGTCTTCAGAGTCTCAAATTCACCTTG
Source organism: Crocidura indochinensis (assembly GCA_004027635.1). Classification (NCBI taxonomy): domain Eukaryota; kingdom Metazoa; phylum Chordata; class Mammalia; order Eulipotyphla; family Soricidae; genus Crocidura; species Crocidura indochinensis. The sequence goes on along the minus strand of PVKC010032785.1, from coordinate 4,831 downwards.
TCCCAACCAGGTTCTTGCTGTAGGTATTTAATCTCTATGCATCATGGCCAGTCTGTCAGAGGTGTTTCATGTTCTTTCCTTAGAAAACAAAGAAACTTAGAGACATATTACATATCAGGAGTCAAAGAGAGGCCAGTGTTCACTTAAGTCTTCTCTCTGCTTTATCTCTATTTCCATTATATGAGTTAAAATCCCATGCGTACTAAACTTTCCCCTCTATTCAAACTCCAGAATGTTAGTCTATAGGGAAAAATTAAATGCCTTCCTGGCTAACTCTGCAAGTCATTACCCTTTACCTAACAGGCTGCAGGAGGTGGCAGAAATGTTTCTTAGAATTTGCAGATCTACTATCTCCTCCAATAGGACTTTGTAATAAAAGATACAGGAATTAGAAAGGTATTTTTTTCTGCCTATAGTCTGGCTTTAAATATTGATTGAAATTCACAGATCCTTTTTGGAGACTTAAAGTGATCAACATTTCCTTTCCTCTCTTGGCTGACCTGTGCAAAGGCTCACTTCATTAAATGTACTTTAATTCAATAGATAGTAAATTATTATTAGAAAATAAATTAGTCCAAGATCCATTTGTAAGACAGTAATACTGGTAACTATTTTTGTACTTTTTCTAAGTTAGATGTGACTTTAAAGTAACTTAGATATAGCAACTTCTTTAATCCTCAAAATAAAACAATTGAGGTAGATTTTATTATTATTTCCATTTTGCCTTTTTGAAAACCAAGTCTGTAATTTTCAAAGGACAACAGAGGGTAAGAAGGGAAATCAAGGGGCCAGTGAGGTGGCGCTAGAGGTAAGGTGTCTGCCTTGCAAGCGCTAGCCAAGGAAGGACCATGGTTCGATCCCCTGGTGTCCCATATGGTCTCCCCAAGCCAGGGGAGATTTCTGAGCGCTAATCCAGGAGTAACCCTGAGCATCAAACGGATGTGGGACCCCCCAAAAAGAAGGGAAATCAAGAGTCGAACTTGGGGCCAGAGAAATAGCATGGAAGTAAGGCGTTTGCCTTGCATGCAGAAGAATGGTGGTTGAATTCCAGCATTCCATATGGTCCCCCTGGGCCTGCCAGTAGCGATTTCTGATATTTATCTCCTTTGTACACTTTTCTCCAACCACCCTGTTCATAGGAATTTCATAGGAAGCCTAGGAATAATAAAACCATTCATTTTTATACCACTAATTTAAGACTTAATTTAGTCTTTTCATTTACTATTTATCCCACAATTCATCAGCAGTTCTGTGTAGTTTCCTTGAACTCTTTGTATGTTCAACTAACCTTCCAAATTGGTGTTAAGTCCCCACCTAGTTCAAATATCTTTTTCAATTTCTTAAATTTTCCTTGGAGCCCAATTTTGTGCTAGGCACACAGTAGATACTTTATAGTTATTTAATTTACTTGAAATCGGAAGTTTTATGGGGGAGGAGTAAGATTTAGGAAACAGCAGAATGAACACGCTGTTTCTTCCACATACATTTTGTTGCTTCCTTTTATTTTTTTTTCATATTTCACTATTGGTGTCACCCACTTTCCCCGAGGGAACTCAAGGAAGTTCTCTAATGTAACCGGACCCCAAAAGCTAGCCCATGTCATAGTCCAAAATTATTTAACATACAAGAATCTGAATATTTCATGCCCATCCTCAGCCTATTCTGGTTCCAGTGCCAGTCCTGATCATCTGCTCCCTACAGCCAGACAGGTTTGTATCTTAGCAGGAACATGGAAATTCCTGTTCTTCCCATCAACCTTCCTTTTCATAAACCAGAAAGACACTAGCACATCCATATCCAGTCATTTAAATTTGTATCATATAGTTTCTGGCAGATTGGATCTAACATTTCTTTCTCTTAGAAAATATACAGCTCAAAGGGGCCGGGCGGTGGCGCTGGAGGTAAGGTGCCTGCGCTAACCTAGGACGGACAGCAGTTTGATCCCCCGGTTCCCCATATGCCCCCCCCCCCCCCGTGCCTGCCAGGAGCGACTTCTGAGCGAATAGCCAGGAGTAACCCCTGAGCGTCACCAGGTGTGGCCCAAAAACCAAAAAAAAAAAAAGAAAGAAAACAAGCTGAACAAATCAATAAACTAGTGTGCAGGATTTTTATTTGTTTTGTTTTTTGGGCCAAACCTGGTGACACTCAGGGGATACTCCTGACTATGTGCTCAGAATCGCTCCTGACTTGGGGGACCATATTGAACACCAGGGATCAAACTCAGGACCATCCTGGGTCAGCTGCATGCAAGACAAACATCCTACCACTGTGCTCGCTCTGTCCCCTAATGTGCAGTATTTTTTTTACTTTTCTTTTCTTTTCTTTTTTTTTTAATTTTTATTTTGATCATAGTGGCTTACATATCTTTCACATTAGTATTTTAGGTACATATTAACATTGAATCAGGGGAATACCCACCACCAAATTTGTCCTCTTGTTTCTCCCTCTATTTGAGAGGCTAAGCTAGATAAATCGAGTTATGTGGTTTTGTTTGAGGGAAAGAAAAGCAATAGAATGGGGTAAAGAAGAAAAAAAATTTTAAAATATGTTGAAAATGGGCAGAGTCCTTCTAGTGGCTATCAACCTCGGTTTGAGAGAGGACATGTAAAAGGTAAATGAAATACCATAACAATACAAAAATAAATGTCAAATTAAATATCCAGTGAGCACTACAGCAATATATATAAGCACCACACAATAGTCTTGGTTCTGAAATCAAATCATACTGGAGTGCAAAAAGAAAAAGATAAGATAAGATAAAATAAAATAAAAAGGAGACATCAGCTTCAATATCTACACCAAAATAAGGGCGTCAAAAAAACAATCAATCAATCAATAAATATATATGTGGAAAATGAATTATTTTGTGCTTTTCCCCCCTCCCCTCCCTGCATAGGCACAGTAACTATTGGGGATATTATAGAGGGAATTCCCTTGGCCTAGAAGATACAGGGTTTCTCCACCCCTCAAGTATACTGTCATGGGATTAACTATAGACTCCTTACATGATCGTTTATTCTCCCCTCAGTGCTTTTGTGGTGTATGGAAGACTTCTGCTTCGTCATGGATGGTAAAATCAGACTTCTGTATCTAGAGATCTTGGTGACTGTGCAGCTTAAGGAATGGAACGTATGATGAAGGCTTTCTTTGTGGTTCTAGCAGTTTTGCTTCTTCCATGTCATTTTAATTCATCTTCTGTAGTTGGTGTTTTTGGTCATTATGTTGCTCCTAGGATGGAGCCTGGGATAGAGTCTTCTGTTATGTTTCTGGAAGACCCATTCAGTTGCAGTTGTCTCAGTCAGACCTCTGGAATTGGAGATCTTGTTTGTTGAACAGATTGTAGACCAAAAGCTAGGTTAGAGCTTTTTGTTGTTGCTGTTGTTGGTCCCGGGATGCGTACTGTCTAGTCCTGGTTGTAACAACCAGTCATTTGTATATAGCAACCTTGGTTTTTATGTGCAGTATTTTTTATCATACTTAGTTGACCTTGCTTGTTTAAAATTAATGGAAAGAATATATCACCTTAGGAAAAATTTAAAAGTAAATATGTATAAATTTGAAACCAAAATATACATCTTTATTCATTGTATTGAAATGTTTTATTATTTCTCCTTTCCATGTGACATATAATTACATACAGAAGAGGAAAGTATAATACAAATTAGCTGTCAAATTTTTTATTTTTTGGTTTTTGGGTCACACCCGGCAGTGCTCAGGGGTTACTCCTGGCTCCATGCTCAGAAATTGCTCCTGGCAGGCACGGGGGACCATATGGGGCACTGGGATTCGAACCGATGACCTTTTGCATGAAAGCCAAACGCCTTACCTCCATGCTATTTCCCGGGCCCCAGCTGTCAAATTTATATGCATTTTCAAACGGAGGATGAGAGCCTCTAGAATGACTCTGCCCATTGTCAGTGTATTTGATTTTTACCCCATTTTATTACTTTTCTCTTCCTCAAACAAAACCGCATAACTTGAACTATTTATTCCCGCCTCCCAATTAGAGGGGGAAATAATGGAGGTACCAAGACCAAACAGTTATAAGATCACTAAGTAGTAAGCTAGACACAGAAGGGACCAATCATTCTAACAGCCCCGGGGGTGAGGGTGGAGGATATGGGAGGCAGGATGGGAACGGAGGTGAAGGGAACTCAGTGATGGGAAATACCCTGATTCAGTGTTAATATGTACCTAAAATATTACTGTGAACTATATGTAAGCCACTATGATTAAAATAAAAATTATATTTAAATTTTTATGCATTTGATTGTGTTTTTCCTCAAGTCTACTAATTAATAGAAAGATAATAGTGAATGTTCAATTATATGTTATAATATATGAAAATTACGTTTTGTTGCAAAACTAAAGTTGATTAGTGTTTTTCTCTTATTTTTGTCTACTCATGGAAAGCATTTTATTCTTTTTTATTAAATTAAATTTTATTTTATTGAAACCATTGTGATTTACAAAGTTCTTCATAGTCGGGTTTCAGACATTTAATGAATTAATGAATTAGGACAAACCTTATAGCCTGTGTAGAACTCCCTCTGAGAGTGTATCACAGGGTGTATCCCATACTACCACTCCTTGCCCTCCAGGCTGCTAGAATAACAGGCTCATTTTCTTTTCTTTTTTTTTAATTTTTTTATTTTGAAATATGAGAACAAAGATGTAAAGAAAGAGGACAAGGTAAAGTTACAGTGGAAGGACGATCACCCATAAACAGATTTCACATAAGTCCCCTTGCTGATATCTTAACATTGAGCTTTTAGCCAAAGAATATTAACAAAAACAAAACAGAACCCATGTACAATTACTTTGTCCCTCA
>PVKC010032784.1:0-14151 GCA_004027635.1 Crocidura indochinensis | reverse complement strand
AGGGAAGAGGAGGAGGAGGAGCAAAATAAGGAGGAAGAGGAGGTGGAGGAGGGGCAGGAGAGAAAGCACGTTTTTGCTTTTTTTCCAGCTGACCATGGATGGACCCGTGTTTGATCCCTGGCTGGTCCTCGAGCCTGCAAGGAGCAATTTCTGATTGCAGAGCCAGGAGTAACCCCTGAGCTCTGGGGGTTACTAAATAATAATACATTATTATTATATGATTATTATATATTACACATATCACATTACATTGCATTATACTCTATTAATTATATTATATTATAATAGTTATTACAATACAAATAAATTACATTTAGTTACTAAATAAATGAATGTGGAAGAAGAATTCAATCTCTCTCTATATATATAATTTAATGTGTATTTGCAGACCTTGGGATTAGATCAGAATTCACAAATTAGATACAGAAACATATAGGCAGAATTCCTCAGGACATGGGCATAGAAATGTTTTCAATGATGAGATATCATTGGCAAAGATGACATTTAAAATAAACAAATGGAATTGAATTGAATTAAAAATATTTTATATGGCCAAAGAAACTATCTAAAATAAAAAGGCACCACGGTGAACAGGGAAAATATCTGCACATCATCTATATATAAAGGATTAAAGTCCATGGTATAAAAAGCACTTGCAAAAACTCAGAAAAAAAACTCCATAAAAATTGGGATAGGAAATTAGCACACGTTTTTATAAAGAGGACATACAGATTGCCAATAGGCATATGAAAAGCTGTTCATTGTCATTTATTACTACAGAAAATACAAATTAAATGATATTGAGTCATTTTCTCATGCCAATGAGAACAGCGTATATTGGAAATACTGGAAACAGTGCTGGCTAGAATGTGATGAAAAGAGATTATTTACTCCCTTTGTGTGAATATTTCCTTGTTAACTTCTATGGAAATATATGAATGTTTCTCAAAAAGTAAGTATAGAGTTTCCATATGGACTAACAAGTCTATTTCTCAGCATCTAACCAAATATAGAAAAATATTGTAATTAGTAGCTTTATTTAAAATCTTGATTACAAATATGATTGTATTTGGGTTTCAGTCATGTAAAGAACATCCTCCTTAACCAGTGCAACATTCCCATCACCAATGTCCCAAATCTCCCTCCTTCCCACTTCACCCCGCCTGTACTCTAGAAAGGCTTTCTACTTCTCTTATTCATTCACTTTTTAAGATAGTTCTCAATATAGTTAGTTATCACTCTATAGTGAGCTTCATGTCTTGAGCTTGATTTTTCAGCCCTCCTCTCTTTTGTCTCTGAGAATTATTTTTGTTAAAACCCATAGATGAGGGAGACTATTCTGCATCTATCTCCCTCCCTCTGACTTATTTCACTCAGCGTAATAGGTTCTATATACTTCCATGTATAGGAAATTTTCATGACTTCATCTCTCGTGATGGCTGAATAATATTCCATTGTGTATATGTACCACAGTTTCTTTAGCAATTCATCTGTTAAAGGACATCTTCGTTGTTTCCAAAATCTGGCTATTGTATATAGCACTGCAATGAATATAGATGTGAGGAAGGAATTTTTGTATTGTATTTTTGTGACCTAGGGTATATCCCTAGTAGTGATATAGTTGGATCGTATGGGAGCTCAATTTTCAGTTTTTGGAGGAATATCCATATTGCTTTCCATAAAGTTTGGACTACATGCATTCCCACTAAGAGTGAATAATAGTTCCTTTTTGTTTTGATTTGCATCTCCTTATGATTAGTGATGTGGAGCATTTTTTCATGTGCCTTTTGGTCATTTTCAATACAAAAAAATCTTAATGTAAGAAGATGTACTACAACTTTGTACATTACAACAGAGAGTTAACTATCTGGGATATTGAAACAACCTAAATGACCAATTGCACTGAGTATTTTAATTTTGGGGGCATATACGCACAATGGAATAGTACCTAATTACAAGAAAAAAATAAAATCCTTCAGTTTTCTGCAATGTGGATTGAACTGAAGGGTATTATCTAAAATGGATTAAGTCAGTGAAAGATCAGAAGTCAGAAGAATGGAGATACTGAACAATATGGTACATAACATACAGAACAGAATAAGGAAAATATTAAATTAGTAAGTGTATTAAATGATGAAACACCCTTAGATGTAAAAATTCTACAGATCCAAAAATTCCAACTATGGTAGGTTATAGACGGGGAACGGACTTTGATGAAGGGGTTCTTTGGGAACTTTGGTAGTGTGATATCTGTACACATCAATACCAATAACAACCCAAGTAGCACAACAACAGATGAGTATATAAAGAAACTATTGCATGCACACATGATGGTGTATAGCTCAGCTATGAGAAACAGAACGTGCTGGAAGAAAGTCACCAGTGAGGATAGCAATGTGGAAAACCTCTGACTCTTCTTCCTGGCCTTCTGGACTCAAATTTGGAGTTGATATTGGAATAAATATGTTTCTTGACAGTTCCTAGCATGTGACTGAAACGGTATTGAGCAAGTTCCACGAAAATGAAGGAAACTTTAACTGGTGATGCATCACTAACTTTTATATCCAGTAACACTCATCTTCATTCTCCCTGTCCTTCTCAGGCCTGTGTCTTGTTCTTTTTCCCTTTACTGTGTGCTGTGTATCATACCCTTGTCACCATAAAATCCTTGTATAGTCAAGGTACTCGAACTAGCATCCCTCTGTTGGTGCAGAGTGGTCGCTCTCATCTAACTAGTCTTGCTTGCTGCTTAAATCAATAAACATTAAGTACTTATCTTTAACCATTGGCTTCTGATTGTTCTCCATGACATCATTGTTCACAAATACTCGAAAATCTGGAGTTGCATCATGGCGTAATCATTACATGAAAGAAAAATAACATATAATCTTATACATACATTGACTGTAAGGAATTCAAGAGATCTGACAATACTCAGTGAAAACAAACTCTGAAAATGTCAAATCTTTCATCTGAGAATGTTAGAGGTAAAGTGACCTTGAGACCATTTTGGAGGGATGTTAGCACTCTAGTGGTAGACCTGGTTTTGTAACACTGGAAATAGAAAGTAATATTTGTACTATTTTAAAAAATGAAATAGTTTAAAAATAGAACATAAGGACATGGAGATCTTTGACACTTTGGTGATGGTGGTGGGTGTTAGCCTTTTGGAGGTAAGTATGGTAAAGTAATGCTACAAAAAGAAAAGATTAAAAATTTTAATGTAAAAATTGGAAATAATTTAAAAATAGAGCATAAAAACACTGGTGTAGAGTCTATGACACTGATGATGGTGGAAGTGCAGTAATTGTTTTAGCAGAACCTAACATTTAACACTATTCTGACCATGTTACTTTACCCACAATTAAATAAATTAGCAATAGCAGCAAAAATGATGCTAGTGCTGCATCAGACATGGAGCTTAAAGTGTAATAACTAAACTTAAGCTAGTGGCACATCAACAGCAAAATGGAAATGGCAATAGAAAAGGTTATAAACTCAAAGTTCACAGAAAATGTTCACTCTAAATTCAGTAAAGATCAGCATGAGAGATGCTTTAAAGAATATAAGTTTTGGGGTCAAAGTAAGAGAAGAGCTTGTAGGGTACTTTCTTTGCATTAGGCTCACTCTAGTTTGATTCTAGTATCAGATATGTTCCAATGATTCACCCAGGAAACATGGTATCTGAGTGGTAAACCGGAAAAAATAATATTGAGTACTGCAGAGCGAATCTCAAAAAAAAAACAAAGAGAAAATAAAGGAATATTATCCTATGAAAATATTCTATTATATTTTTTATAAAACTAAGAGGAAAGGAATAAAGGAAGGCTGGAGGCCAGGGGTCAAGATGTCTTGGATGAATTGAAAGGAAAATAAAGAAGGACAGAACTAAGTATCCAAGTCATAGTAAATAATATTAGAATCATGGAACCTAAACTTTGACAATCTAAATTTAAACCGTCCTTTTATATTTGCGGGTCAGAGGGCAAAGGGTGGTATAGGATGCAATCTGGGTCTATTGGTGGAAAAAAGTTGACACTGATAGTGGGAAGGGCCTTGTATATCTAAAATTCAACTATGATGGACTCTGTAGATCACAGTTGTTTCAACAAAATAAAATTTAAAAAAGAAAATATTCTGTTCTAATAAGTGGTTAGTGCATATTTTTACTACATAGATATGTGACTGCATATTTCATAATTTTCTAAAATCTGATGTATGAGGTACATTGAATAGCTGCTGGAATCACACCTTGTTTCTTGTTCCTCTTTTCACTCATTCCCTAGGAATATACTTCTGATTATTTGTATTTTGTGTCCCTGATATGCACTCGTAGTTGTTTATTATTTTGTTCATGTCTCCTTCCCAGACAAGATTTAAATATATCTACATAAAAGAAAGTAAACAATAGCAAAAAGAAAACTAGCTTTTTTTCCCCTTTGATAGTTTTATTTACTATTCTTCCTGGAATGCAAAATTGGAAATCCCTAAAACCGGGCTCTTATACTTAAATGTGCACAGGTGCTTTTTTTTAACTTAAAATACAGATTCTCCAGAGTTATGCTCTAAAGTTTTATTTGAGTAGGTAAATTTTAGACTTTTAAGGAATCTCCCTTTCTAACCTAGCTACATCCTAACATCTGGAATCATAAGTTAATACTAATAGATTCTACTGTGCTACAGAGGAATGCTAAGTCATATTTTAAAAAATTTAGTTTGTCCCATATATAGATAATATCAAAAGAAAGAAATATATAATTGTGCCAGAAATAGGACAGCCAGGAAATAAATTACAAAAATGTTTTCATCAATTTTTAATGTAATTCTCATGTTTAATTCTCAAAAGTGTTTCAGGTGAAAATAATATAGAGCTAATTGCTAGGTATAATTGGCATGATGAAATTGAAAACAGTAATAATCTTAAGATTATATCATAAATTTCATAACAATAGATAAAACAGAAAATAGTTTGCAAATACAAAATCTCCCATCACTTCTAAGGTTTCAGATAAGGGACAATAATTTTTGTGCTTGTTAGTAAGTTATGCGTGGATTAGAAAATTGAAAATAAAGGTATGGAGAGATAGCATAAAGATAAGGTGCTTGCCTTGCATGCAGAAGGACAGTGGTTTGAATTCGACATTCCATATGGTCCCCTGAGCCTGCCAGGAATGATTTCTGAGCATAGAGCCAGCAGTAACACCTGAGAGCTGCCGGGTGTGACCCAAAGACCAAAAAAATAAATCCACATAACTTGATCTAACTATTCCCGCCTCCCAATTAGGGGGGAAAGAGGGGTAACCAAGACCAAACAGGTGTAAGACCACCAAGTAGTAAGCTAGGCACAGAGGGGACCACTTGCTTTAGCAACCCCGGGGGGAGGAGGTAGGAGAGAGGATATGGGAAGTAGGACGGGAACGGAGGTGAAGGGAGGTCTTTTAGGTGATGGGAGCTCCCCTGATTTTATGTTAATCTGTACCTAAAATATGATTGTCAACAATATGTAAGCCAATATGTTTAAAATAAAAATTTTAAAAAAAGAAAAAATATATAGATGTCTACAAAGGGAATGTTAGTTAAGTAGATTTCACAGAAATAGGTTCAAACAAACTAAAGATACAAAAATGTTTCTTTATACTCAAGATTGATTCCTGTTGCCTGGGGAACCATGTAGAATGCCAGAGACTGAACCTGTATTGACCAAATGCAAGGCAGGAGCCTTACTCATTATACTACTGCACGGGTACCATATCATATGTTTTTAACTGCAATTTACACAAATTGCTTTTCTTATCTTTCAGATCTTCAATCTTGAACCAAATGACACATCAGTTATCCTGGGTCTTCAGTTTTCTGATTGCAGTTCTTGGTAATTCTGTCTTTCTGAGTGAGAAAAAAATCTATATAATTTTTCTTTTTTCTTTCTTCTTTCCTTTCTTCCCTTCCCATCTCCTTTATTTTCTTTCTACTTCTTTTTCTTTATTTCCTTCTATTTATTTCTTTCTCTTCCTTCCTGTTCTCTCCTTTGTCCTCTTCTTCTTTTTCTTTCTTTATTTCATTCATTCATTCTTTCTTTCCTTTTCATTTTATTTCCTCTTTCCTTTTTCTTTGTTGTCTTCTCCCTCTCACTTCTTTTCTCTTTACTAGTTTCTACTATAGGTGTCCATATATATATGTATGTATATATGTATATATATGCATACTTAACACATATCCAGTTGGAATTCTGCCTTCTGAACTTGCTCTTTACAATGACTTAACTGATATGCTATGCTTGAGAAGTTCTTATCACACAATTTTCTCAGATCTGTATATATAGTTTGTCTTTGTGCAAATAGGTCATTTGCCTAAAACATTCCCAGAATCACCTTCCATAAAGTGACCCATAGTCCTTTTGTATATGGGATATTTATCCCATATACATATTTACTGAAATTTTCATTTTGGGTATAATTTATGATATAGTTTCCATTTTTCTTCAATTTGATTGTTACTGTTTTAGTTTGTTATTTCTAAAGCAATTGCGTGATTTTAACTGACCTAACAGCTACTTTTCTAGTAAATTCATTTATTTTCTAGGCATAAATTCATAAACTTTAAGTTTATGAGCACACATATTCCAATTGTATTTTTTGTTGTTGCTGCATAAGTAACTCTCTCAAACTTGATATTTTCACAGCACAGACATTGATTGCATTGTAGTTTTTGTTCATTAGAAATTCTTGGTAATCAATTATTACTTAGGTCTTTTATTCATGGTCATATAAAGCCTTTATCAAAAATGCTTCTTGGAGTTTAAATATATTATGGAGTGAAATTGGACAATACTAAAATTATTCAGGTTTCTGTAGAATGCTTCTTAAAACTGCACTATTAAAAGCTTTGATAGTAAATATAGTTGAAGGCAATTTCTAGTCCCTAGAAATCATTTAAACTGTTTTTTTTTATTTGGGATCCTGCATCATATTCTCTTCACCAGGAGAATCTCATTCCAGTCAGTTAATATGGAATTCTTATGTAGTTCTCTAAAATGTAGCATTGTCACAATTGTGAGATTTTACCACATAAGGAAACCTAATTATAGGATTGCAGTTCATCATTTCTCCCACAATCTATTGACTAGAATTAAGCGATGCTTTCTGCATGAATGCCCAAATATGCATTAATATCCAGAAACAGGAATCACTATTGACCACCTTTTGACAGTATTGTTTAAAATAGGAAACCACATACGCCATTGATGGGACTCCAATTATATCTAAATTATCAGTTATTATAAATAGGCTTAACCAGGAGAATAGATGTCTAGGGCAAGCAAACTCCACTATCTTTCGGATATATACATAGTTTCAGGATTCAGGTCATGCTTTCTAACCAAACTCTCATATACAATATATGATACACAAAATAAATTTCTAAAGCCTGTTTTAATGTCTGCCCCTTAACATTGTCATAGAGTTGTTTGATCTTCTTGCCTTCAATTAGGAAATGAAGATTTTATTTTCATAATGGGACAGAGAAATTGAAGTCTGAGGATATCTGTAGCTTTCTTCCTGGAGAAGTTTGATTTTGTATTTTGTGTGTGGTTGTTGCTTTTTAAACAGCCTTTCCCCCAATTGTTTCCTGCCCTTGACACTTTGACACACCAAATATGGACTAGTCATTTTGCTCATAATCTTAAAGTATGTTCATTGATTTCTTTGTGGCATGAGGTGCTATCGTAAAAGACACAAACTTGATATTGACAGGAGGGAGATTTTGCTAGAAATGTCTAAGAAATGGAAATTGATTTCTTCATAACATTTTAAACAATACAGCAGCTTTCTATAAGTATTTGTAAAAACGTTTTTTTTACAAAAGTATGTGAAAATAAGATATAAAGCCTCTCATTGAGACTTTTTAATCAACTAGTTTCAAATAGCTTTTCCATAGGTCAAACTGTTTTTATTTTTTAGTGTATTAGTAAAATGGCTCAGTACTAACATCTTGCATATTTTCAAATGGAGAATTATGGCTGAATCTTCAAAACAGCATTTACCAGGAAAGATGCTCTATGCCAGTGACTCAGATCTTGACAAATGAGGCACGGCATTCATTAGTTTAATGTCTTTCCCCTATTGTGATAGAAATACATAATGACACAGCCTAAGCAATAAAAAATATTCAGAAATGTAAAAAAAAGTTAATAAGCACTGACTACTAGTTACAGTTTTTTTGTTTGTTTTTGTTTTTGGGTCACACCCGGCAGTGTTCAGGGGTTACTCCTGGGTCCATGCTCAGAAATTGCTCCTGGCAGGCACGGGGGACCAATGGGGCACCGGGATTCGAACCGATGACCTTTTGTATGAAAGGCAAACGCCTTACCTCCATGCTATCTCCCGGGCCCCATAGTTACAGTTTTTGAGCTCACCTTCAGATTCCTTCATTGAAAATTACTTAGGAGACAGTAGAAAATTTGATATGTGAACTATTTCAGTATTAGTGAAATAATCACCCTTTCCTCATTTTATACTTTTTTTCTTTTAAAAATAGTCAAGACAGTAAGCTGTTCATCTTCATAAATCCTTTGGATAATTTGTATATAAAGTCACAAATTGCTCAGGATAGATTGATTGTTGCAATCTTCTCTATCTTCCTATATACATAATTTTTATTTTTTAAATTTTGTTTCAATAAAGGTGGAAAAGCAACCCAAGTAGTAATGCTACTAGGTGTCAGTGTATATGATCTTGTAGCAGGTCTTATAGAATCAATGAATGTATCTTCAGAGAATGAAGACAAAGTCAGAAGGTCATATGTCCAATCTTTTTGGCATTAGGTAGGATATATCAAAATCCTTTAAAATTGCCTGGAGTATCGAAAAGAATGAAAACATAGCTATTAGGAAAACTCAGTTCTAATTCAGTCTCTGCCTTCTGCTTTCTAGATCTTATTTTCTTCCTTTACAAAATTAAGTAGTTAGTGGCCTTTTCCTTGCAGGATGATAACAAAGCAATTTTTACATGCAGTTATCTTATCTACATAGATTCATTAGGGACTAGGGACTTAATTGAGTTTTTATCATTTAAGTATTTTTCTAGTTTCCACCTTTCTCAATTGTGAAGGAAACTGTAAAATTGTGAAATATTCTTATCTGACAAGTCTTAGTCAATGAATCAGATTCTGTTTTTCAACTTAATTTTAAAGCAACTATTTACTTTGTCACAATATAATCGCACCAGGGCTTGCCATAGACCTATTCAGATTTGAACCCTTACACATTTTGATGTGTTCATAACGTTATGTGAATCCTTGACTTTTTATGAGCCTGTTTTTCTTGAAAGTGGATAATCATTAGGTCACTCACATGTATACAATGACAAATCCTTTTTTCCTCTTTCTCTAGCTATTCCATAGGTGCAAGGTATAGTCAAGTATTGCTAAACACAGAATATTTTGTTAATTGGTCCCATTTGCCAATGCTAGTCAAAGATCTCTAAGGGGTTTCCAAAGCTATCTGAAGATCTCCATTTCCATTCATCAATTTGCTTTTCTGATTTTAGTTGTCTTTTTTAAAATTTGTTTTTATTTTTGTCATAGTGGCTTACATATCTTTCACATTAGTATTTTAGGTACATATTAAATTGAATCAGGGGAATACCCACCACCAGTTTCGTCTTTCCCCCTTCCCTGTTGCCTTTCTGCATCCCATATCCACCACCGTCACCCCTGGGCTGCTAGAGTAGGCGGTCCCCTTTTTTGACTATCTTACTATCAGTGATCACACATCTGTTTGGTCCTGGTGCCCTCCCCTGCTTCTCCCTCTATTTGAGAGACTAAGCTAGATAAATCGAGTTATGTGGTTTTGTTTGTGGGAAAGAAAAACAATAGAATGGGGTAAAGATAAGAAAAAAATTAAAATAAAATAAAATAAAATAAAAATATTCTGAAGATGGGAGGAGTCCTTCTAGTGGCTATCCGCCTCCGTTTGAGAGAGGACATAAAAAAGGGAATTGAAACTCCACAACAAGACAAAAATAAGTGTAAAATTAAATATCCAGTGAGCCCTACAGCAATAAAGAGAAGCGCCAAGCAATAGTCTCGGTTCTGAATTCAAATCAGGCCGGAGTGCAAAAAGAAAGAGAAATCTACATGTCACTTCAAAATATAAAAAGAAAAACAACTTCTCTTCATTTACCAGCTAGAATCTAAATAAAGCAACAATCCAGGATGTATTATGCACTGAAATCAACTTTAGGAAATGCCAGAGCAAAGTGAATATCTGAACAATGTTTTCTGAGTGACAGCATTGAGCTAAATACTTCCTTCAGTTCAGTCCAGAAGAACTTCTAAGAGCAGAAAAAAAACTTTGTTTTTTTTAATAACCTAATTGATGTTAATGTTTCATGTTGAATATCTTCAAATTTAACTTTGCATATTTTATGATTGAATTATAAAAGATAAATAATAAAATGCTAAACTATTCACTCTCTGGCTACTAATACAATTTATAATTGTATAAACTTTTCACTAAAAATAGGATAGTTTATTCTTCAGAAAAGCTTTGTCTTCTTTTCTTCCTTCATTACTCATTAGCAACTACTTTCTAATTTCTATAAATATATTTACTTTACATAGTTTTTATCTAATAGATAAATCATAGTATAAATTTTTGTTTCACCCCTCAGTATATTTTTGAAATGGGTCAATATATCATATTAAAATGTTTGACTCATTTTACATTTTCAAATTTATTTTGTTGGGAGGAATTTTGGGCCACTGTGTATAAGGTCACTTTTGGTGGCACTTAAGAAACTGTATGTAGTGCTACAAACAGTTTTATACAAAGCACGTGCATCACCTACTGTACTATTTCCAATACCCTGAGTTTGAAATTATAACATGATCATAACTATATTTTGTTTGTCCATCGATCAATGTAGATCAACCAATTAATTGTTCTCTTTCATTTACTATCAAAATCAAAGGGTTTATTTTTGTGTGTGCTTCATATATATAGATGTTCAAAAGTTTTCTTTTTTTTTTGATGATTTTTATTTTGACCAAAGTGGATTACATATATTTCACAGCAATATTTTAGGTACATATTGACGTTGATCAGGGGAATTCCCACCACCAAAGTTGTCCTCCCTCCACCCTTATTCCTAGCATGCATCCCATATTCCTCTCCCTTACCCCTCAGGCTGCTAGTATAAGTGGTGGACCCCTCTGTGGCTATCTTGTTGTTCTCTTTTATTGTATATTATGCATAATGATCATTTCATGAAATTCTATTTTTGTGATCCATGTTTTATAGCCATTAATTAAATTAAATACAGAGACACTGGAGCAGAGTATAAACACATGTTTTGTTTATTTAACAGACCAATCAACAACTATTTAAAATTATTGTAATATTTTACATATCTTTTATGAATTAATGATAGCTTCTGCTTTATTTATTAATATTTGTTATGTTGTTTTACATCTGCTATTGAATACAAAGGATGTTTATTATGTAATTTTATGTATATTGTGTTGTATGTTATGAGGCTAAAATTTTCACTTTTGATTTTTAATAGTCTCCATTTCTTTGATAGAATTATTAATATTTTACCATGCCCACCTATTTTTTAGGTCATTACACATATTTGACATAGATATTTTAAAGGCCCTGGTTGATGATTTCAGCATATGGTCATCTTTACATAAGTTATATAGTTTATTCCCTCTCTTGATTATAGGTTATGATATACTATTTCATGACATTTTCATAATTTACTATCTGTTTGATAGTGTACATTGAAAACACAGTAGAATCTAAAGTAAATATTTGGTGATCCCTAGGAAAAGTTCATACTTCTTTTCTTGGAAAAATGATTTGCTGGTAAAAAGGAAATAAGTAAAATTATATCCTTTTGTCTATAGTATATGTATCTTTTCTTTACAATTCACACCAATGTTTGGAGGACAGGGATCATGAGCATAATGTGTATTTAACAGAAATCTCAACCAGGAAAAGAAGCTGAATTGTCCTGTGAAAGACTTTGAACTAAAAGATCCCTAAGATCACTTTCAAGTATGAAAATATTTATATAAATAATCTCTTCACTAAGCTGAAAAAAACACACTTGCAGAATATTTATCCACACCTCATATCTCACTAATCATACTTCATATACTTAAAGTCTTTTTGTATGCCTTGGTTTTATACAATGACAGTGCTTAAAAGTAATATGCAGTATAAATCATTAGGTTAAGTCAATGTTTCAGAGAAAGATGGAACAAATGAATAATTTGATCAAGATTTATACTCCAAGTGACCCTAAGAACTGACACTTCATTTAGTTGTTTGCTATTTCTTTAATGAACCAGAGCAGTTTTCTTAATTAGCAAGGCCCATCTGTTTCAAGTACAAATGGCATTTAGTATAACAAGGGTTGAAACAATAAGGCAACTTGATTCTAGAGTGAAAATACTTCTTCCCTAATATTATAACAGTATTATAATAGCTAGTTTTTGTTTTTCAAATATGATTTACTAAGTCTTCTAAACTCAAGGTAAATCTGACTCTGTTGTCCTCTAATGATTCATGATGTACTGAATGTGTATATTTTCCTAGAGAGGAAATTTTATCATAAAAACACACAATTAGATGTTTATAAGGTTCACAAGGTTCTGTGGGTTTACACTTTGACACATATGTAAGACTATACTTTTTTCGGGCAAATCTAATTTTTAAGTAAGCTTACCATATTAGGGTTGTTATAAGAAAAAGGATTACGAATAACGAATCAGGATTGGGAGATGAGGGAGAAGGGGGTCAGTGTGATGGAGGCGAAATATATCAGAGGGGTTAAATACATTGTATAGATGAATTGATTATGGATTAGGCTTGGCAAGCAGAGAGGACCACTGTATAGGAGGTTATGGCTACTTATACAATGATTTTAGAGACCTATTTGAATATTATCCTCCAAATCTAAGGAATTCCATTTTTTTCCTAGAAACAGTCGAGACTTAAGAATATTTTTGGGTGTTGTTAAAAAGTATATAAGTCGCGAGGGTGCAAATGCTCCCGCGCGCTTTTGAAAATGAATACTAGTAAGAAAAGAACACCTGAAAGGGTCCAGTACCCTCTTTATGCTCAGTTTTTTAATTTGTTAGGCACAATGACCTTCTGCCCCAACATATTCTTCCCTTTCGCACACCCCTACAGAGCTCATTATTACTCAACTCACTCACCCCCAACCATTAGTACCCCACATTTACCCTTTTTACTACACAGTTCTAATCACAGACCAAAGTCCTGCATTGGATTTAACAACCCCCAACTATTTCAAAAGACATAAAATGGACATATATGTCTTTTTAATATTTTATGTGTATTTTCTTTAACAGCTATGATTCTTTCTCAATATTCCTTTACCGTGAGAATTCCACCAACTTTTTATCTTGTCATTCTCTTTTTGAGCTGTTCAATAACGAATTTTGATGGAAGAGTCTCTCAGTTTAATGCTTATGATTGAACCATGTCATAGGGATTGTTGGACTTGTTCTTCTGGCCTCGATATGCGTTGATAATGCCTCATGGCATTGTTCCTTGTTTGCATAGGCACATTAAAATGGGAAAATGCTATCCATATAAATAAGTTCTTATCTAATAGAGGTTGGAACACACGAATCTCGTAGTGCAACGGGACCTTACACCCTGAACATCAATATAATGACCTGGCACAGGCCTCAGAATAATGGGCATCCTCCATCCACCCTTGAACCAGGCAAGCTATCTATGAAGCATCCAAGGTATTTTATAACAACTGGAAGCAATCCTCTACCACGGTTCTGACATCGACCTGCTCAAAAGAGACTCCCCTAACACTAAGAAGACAACAACCACGACCTGCTCTACAGGACAGGGTTCTCTTCATTGCCCTTTAAGTTGAGGTGAAATGAGAAGATGCTCTGCACCATTCTGAATGCGATATAGAATATGCAGATTCCAGGATCTTTAATACAGAAACATGATACCAGCAACAGAGACTGTGTGAAAAATAAAAGGGTATCGGCAACAGACAATGACCTGGATTGGACAAACTACCTTGCCTGGAGCCTAGAGTTGGTCTTATGCCAGGAAACTTCAGGGGTAGGGTCTCCTTGTATTTAGGCCAA
>PVKC010032782.1:0-14156 GCA_004027635.1 Crocidura indochinensis | reverse complement strand
CTTTCTTTCTTTCTTTCTTTCTTTCTTTCTTTCTTTCTTTCTTTCCTTTGGTTGTTGATATTGTTGTTACAATGACCTAGGCTTTTATACACTTACACATACTTTCTTTCTGGCGCTCAAACACGCTTTGTAACACATATTTTATACCAAGCAGCTTAGAAGTTGGGCTTTACTCTGCCTCACTGCTAATTTCTGTCTGAAAATTACAGTATTTCAGACCTACTCCTTTTGGATAGGTTACCAAGACCAGATAATATGATTTAGTACTAACATTCACCCAGTTAGTTAAGCACATCAGTGGCGTAAGGATATACAAGAGTTATAAGAAAATAAATCAGAATTGGAATCAAATGTCAGTGTAGATATATTTACAACCCAACAACTCTCTCTGCAATAAAAAGTACCAAGATAAAAAACATTTAAGAAATATATGTGTACATTATACTGACCTCATCAGGCATGAGAGAATTATGAAGGACATAAAAGGAGGTGTAGAGGCAGCTGAGTGAAAACATACAACTCTACTCCTATTATCTGACCCCAAGAATCATCATGCCCTTTTTCTGAGCTTAACTTTCTCTAGCCATTAGAACTGACACCGAGAAATCTCTGGTGCTTGATTTTGTCACTAGGAATCAATATACTCCAGAAACATGTTAAGTGAGGTGAATCATGTATGCTCCTAACACAAAGCTGGTTATAAGATAGCGTTGACTACTAACCCAGAAGCATCCTCCCTTTATGTGTGCCTATATATTTGAGAAAAGGGGGAGGGGACCTCCCCAAGTTTACTTTTTTAAAACTAAATAACGTTGCCTTGTGGCACTCATATTGTATCTATTACACATTTCACTTCAAAACCTCATCTCCCCTAAACCCTCTTCAATGCGCTTGAAGTAGCACAGCCAAAGGAAAGGAATTTTCTATTTAACTAGAGCACTGACATTCTGTTACACAATTCGATCTTTTCTATTTACCTGCTCTCAAAAACACAAGACACTAAACACAAAATGCTGAAAGCGTTGAGTCTGTGGTGCCATAGGTGTCTGAATGCATCTGGAGCTTCCCTCTCACTCATCAGTGTAATTGTTGCCATGTTATTCCATTTTTTGATTAGTCTAGTCCCTCAAGCTCAATGCTTTTTTCTGGCCCAACGTTCTTCTGCTGGTTGTCATGGTGACTGAATTGTTAGAGAGGAGAAAAGCTCTGTTGTCTGTCATTGTTCTGTTGTGGTTTAGGTAACGCAGGAGGCAACACAAGTGAAGTGGATGGACCTTTTTTGCTCTACATCATTTCATAGTATTGAAAAATATCACATAAAAAAGGAGCAAATAGGCCCAACCAAAGAAATAACCAAGCTCTTTCTAAAGGAAAGTGCACATTATTATAAAGAGGCAAAATGGCACTAATGATGAACTGAGTAATCTATGAAAAATGCTGCTGAATATTACATTTATTACTAGAACAATCGCTGCAACTTAAACATCACATACAATACCTACCATTTTGCAATTTAGAATAAATATAGTTTTTAACTATACAATTGTAGCATCAACTCCGGTTCTCGAGGCTCGGCTACTTTAACTTTATGTTCTGTTTAACCCAAAGGAAGCATGTCGCAAGTTAGGAGTGAAGCAGAAATAATTAAGAGTTGAGAAATTTTTCTTTTACTGATAAGACAGTGGTAGGGCGAATTACTACCTAAATGATTTTTTGGTAAAGATTAGAGTACAAAATAAATGTTATATTAAATTGGTAAAAAAAAATGTTTTTTGGAGCTTGCCAAAATATTTTTTCATTGAGTTTTCAATTTTTCTGATTCTTAACCCAGAAAATGGATAGAGCTGGCATAAAAATATGGTAAAAATATGCTATACATAAAGACAAAATTAGTATCATTCCTATAAAAAACTGCTCTAAATCTTCTTTCATCATTATGTTGGTAGACATAAACTTGCCCTAATCAGCAATTACTTTCATTAGTACTAGTTTGATTTTTTTCACTATAATTGTTTTCATTTGTTTGTTTTACTTGATTTCAAATGATTTGATTTAATTTCTACTTAACTGTCTCATTTAATTATTTAATGACACAAGTTTTAAATAGATAGTCTTGGGTAAAAATGTAATTAAAAATTAAAAAAATAAAAGGTTACCAAAAAAGTTTTCCTCTCATATTGAAATCTGTCTTTCTAGTTTCCAATTTATTCTCCATCTCTAGCTATTGTTAGATTCTTTTGTAGTTTGCTAGAATTTAAGTAACTAGCAGAAAATTCTGAGGTGTTTATTTTACTTTTTGCATACAAAATGATAGCATGCTATTTACATTTCTCTCTATTTTTCACTTTATACTATATTTGGTTGTGTTTCCATTTATGAATATAAAGATAACCATTTTCTTCTACTTACTATTTTAATAATAGCATAGTATTTCATTGTATGCATGTACTTTAATTTAATCAACCAATCTACTAATAAGCAAATTCTCAAGTTTCCTTTTTTATACAAATAGCCTTGTTTATTTGTTATTTTATATTTGTGTGAAGGAAACAATTCTATATGTAAACTTCTAGGCTACAGATTATATTGCATTTGTATTTTTAATAAATACTATAAAATTGCCCTTATTACATCTGCTCCAATTTACACTTCTATCAACAGTCTAAAAGGTGCCCTTTTCTTTCTAATTTTCCAATAAAGGGTAAACTTTTGTGACTCTGCCAATCTGATAACTAAAAAATAGTAGCCTTTTATGACTTTGACTTAATCTTCACGTATTACTGGAATCAAATCACATTTTTTGGTATGCTTTAGAAACATTATAGCTTTTCTTATTAGTCCTTTTGTAGATACTTTTCCTATATTTCTTTTAGGATATTGATTTTTTTCTGAGTTATTTATTGGAGCTTTATGTACTAGGAATATTTGCCCTCTATTGTGTATTGCAAATATTTCCCCCAACTTGTCATTTCCACACATTTTTTTAATTTTTTTCTCAAAAATTAAAAAGTACATTGAATGTTAATATTTATATCTATCCTGGAACAAGGTTCTATATTTAAATCCAACTTCATATATTTCCAAATGGCTATATGGTTATTCCCTCATGAATTATAGGATATTCTTTCTCTTCCACCTTTTCTGCTACCCACAATGATTTAAATTAAATGATCCTTTTGTGAGACACTAAAACCTATCAGTTTTAAAAATATATTTCTGGACTTCCTATTCTGTTACTTTGCTCTGTCTGTTCATACGTGGAATACTCGCATATTTATCATAATACATACAAACATAATAAATATCAAATTAAATGAATTGCACTTCGTCTGTAAATGCTCTTAATTATGGCTATCTTTTCACATTACAAGTATTTAATAGAATGAACCACTGCTCACTTGAACTTACCATCCAAGTATATGTACTCCCTCCTTTATTGCCTCAGGTAGTGAATCCATTTTCATATTGAACCTTAGGACTATCACTACTTCATCCGTCCAAACTACCAATTCAAGAATATATAGGGCAGAGGACTGTTATCCCTTCTGAATAAGCCTTTAAGGATACAGAGTGGGGGATATTCACAAATCTCAGCGCGCATTCATTCAGCATCTCTTGGTGGTTTACAGCCTCAGAAATCTGTGAAACCCGCTGCTTACTGAGGGTGCTCCAGGCTGACTTTAAAGCCCAGCCATTAAAGAGCATTTGAAAGGGCACTTACTATTTAGTACCCCGTAAACATATATTTTGATTTTCTTTCATACTGTTTAATGGCATAATATTCAGCAAGGATCTGTGGAAACCAGCTAGCAATCACAACAGACACACTCCAAGAAGGAGTACCAGCACTTCCTAGATTGTGTGTCTCTCCCTCCCTGCAGCACAAGGACTACGCAGATTTCATCATCTTGCCAAATATTCACAAGCTTGTTGTCTGTTATTGGTTTAATGTAGCACATTCACACAGATTGAAGTTGATTTTCAGAAAAGGTCTATAAATAATGTTCTTTGGCTGTGATCTTGAGGCTTTTGAGATCTGCCTTCCCGCTTCCACCCTCCTTCTCACCAAGCATTTTAACATTGGGGTGAAGATTAATGTCCTCATGACAAAAGATGACTTTAGGAGCAGAACCTCCCCAGTAATCAGAAGTGGCAAGTGAAAGAGGGAAGGTGGTGACCTCTCTCAGTGGCCTGGACAAGAAGAAACTGGAGGAGCTTTTCTTTGGCTTAGAAAGTACCCAAACCACTCATTGCAGGAAGCGTTGGCTCCCGTTTCTTCCCTGAGACCCCTTATAAAAGGTGAGCAAATCCAAAGCTCTCCCCCTCCCTTCCCAATTAGTTAAGATTGCAGTCGACCTTCAAAGATATCCATTGTATGGGATGTGTTCGTGGTGAAGATACTGTGAAAATAATTTTCTTTTTGAAGGGCCTTTTTTCTTTTCTCTCCCCATGGCAACTTTTGAAAATTTGTTAAAACGCACACCCGCACACCAACCTCTCAGACTATCCACAAGCTCTCTAGATGAGTGGAGCAAATGGCAGGCTGTTGAAGAAGGGCATCCAGGACAATTGTGCAATTCTGGTCATTTGGAGGTCTCATACAGATGCTCCAGCACCACGAGGATTATTTTATTTTATTTAAACACCATGGTTACAAGGTGGTTCTAATACAGTCGGTTTTTTCCTCCCACGTTTACAAAGTTGTTCATGATTGAGTGTCAGTCATATAGTATATAACACCTTTCCCCAGAGGCACATTTCCCACCACCAGTGTTCACCTTGAATGGGGTTTTTAAAAAAAATACAACGAAGCATGGAAGTTTGCAACCAAATTTGTTTTTCTGTGTGTTTATGCAAAAGAGTAACTTAGTTCAATTGCTTTCTTCTTCAAACCGATAAGAAATTTCTTATTGTGCTTTATCTGCTTTGCAGAGGAAGAAAGCGAGTTATGTCTCATCATTCAGAAAGTCTTTGCATTTCTCAAAGAGCTGAATTGAATAGTAGAACTTGAAAGCCAAAGGAAAGGGAATTTGTAGGAAAAGGGAGGAAAGTAAAGAATTAAGAATGTGAGGAAATCATAGGTGACTCCCGACTGTGATGATATACAACAATTAGTCATAGCTTCTGCGTCACAGCAAAATTGTAACAACAGAAACCTCCCCTCAAACAAAGGCACCTTGAATTGAAAAAAGTCACAACCTCCAAATTGGGGTAAACATGCTCCTCATTTCAAGCACCCTAACTTCTCATTGATGTCCCAATTCTGGGGATTTTTATTCTAAAAGAGCTCTTTAAATTATGTAGTGAGAAGAAAGCAAAGGCTATGGCACACCTCACGGTAGTATAACTTCTGAGAAAGGAAAAATGGTTGTTCCTATTTAATCTTTTCTTCCTAGACACTAGTGTCTGCTGAGAATTGTGCTGGGGCTAGGATTTAGTGGCCATGCCAGGAATTGGAAACAGCACCTGTGGACCAGAATTTAAATCCCAGGGACGAGGTTTCTTGATGCTTTATAGAGCAAGAATGAAGATGTAATTTAAAAATAAGCCCTGCGTCCTATTTAAAAAGATATGAAGGAGCTGGATGTGTGTAAATGTTTGGATTAAATATGACCAAAGACTGCACTGTATTTAAATGCCTTCGCTCTTTGAAAATGATAGAATCAGCCTTCATAATGGTGCAAGCAACTGCTAATGGAACTAAATTTGCAATAGAGGTGCAGAGTGGAAAAGAAGGGCAGACAAGTGGCACTGAGTCTGTAAGTGAGACCGCACCAAAGAATGAAACATATTGAGCTTAATGATTGACCTTACCTATGGCTTTCTGTTCTGACAATGAAGATGTGAGTTATCCTATTATTATAAGCAGACGGATCATCTTATTAATACACCCCAGGCGTTCACACTTTTATTTAACTTTAAATTTAATTGAACAATTTTAGTAACATCCTCCTTTTACTTAAAGAAAACAGAAGCAGGATGCCCAGAAATATTTTCCATAGAGCTTGATGTTATTTCTTTATTTCCAGAGACACACTTTCAGCTCAGTTACACTATAATTCTTTGGCTTTCATTTGGATATAGCTGAGATGTCTTGGAAGTTTCTCTATAAATTCCTTTAAATCTGGTGGAGTTGAAGGAGATTCAGGGATGCCGTGCTCCTTTGAATAGTTCCATATGGAACAGCATCTTTAGAATTCTGAGTTCTGACACAGCCAGCCACTTGATGGTCCCTGCTACAAAGGACATCAGATAAACCATAATCAAATGTTTTTTTGAATTCATCTCTACTGCAATTCTCCCTTTAAATCAAAATTAGGCAGTAAACTAATATGTATTTAGAGACACTTACCAGGTACCTGCTTAATACTTTAAATGCTATCCTGGAGAAGTCCTCACACACAAAGGAAATATTTCACTGGAAGGCCAGTATCTGCAACTACTGAAAGAAATGGAGTCATTTCAAATTTACTAACAAAGATTTCTGTCTCAGATCCATTCGACATTTCCCCCCCCCCCCTTTTTTGGCTTTGTTTCGCTTCAACATATTTCAGGAACTAATCAGCTTTATAAAAGGTACCACTGTTAATCTACTGTTTGCCTTGGTCTTCATTGCAGCCCTTAAAAGATAGAGTGCAAACAAAGCGAGAATTAAGGTCATTCCATTTAAATCCTTCAGAGAAAAAGACAAGGGCTAAGTTATTGCTGAGGACTAGAGAGAGGAGGGCTAGAGGAATCCAGGCTTAAAAAAAAGTCATTGTTTATTATTTGCCAGCCTCAGAGAAGCCCCCATTCCCATATTTGTAAAGGGATTACCCTTCCATCTTCAGAGATTAATTGGAAGCCCAGACAAGTCCACTGCTCTAAAGTACATTCTCCAAGACGGAGGATGGAGGAGTGTGCTAACTCAGCAGCTGCTGTAGGACACAGCTACTACCCCATGACCTGATGTGATTCTTCTTCCAGCTGAGAGAGGTACACAAAAATAAGTCAAGGGAATTTCATGCTCAGGCTAAAGCAAAACTGCCTCTTAGCAGGGGGTAGCAATACATAGGAAAACCTTAGCCCGTGTTCTAAGATTCAAAGGTGATAAGGGCACAAACACAAATCATCTGTGCAAAAGAATCAATGGCATGGAATACTGGTCCTTTTCTTTCTTCTACAATCTAGTTTTGAACCCTATTACCCATCATTTATTTGATCCAGAAGTCAACTAAAAATACACTTGAATTTATTTGTTGTTGCTTTACTTGTTTATTAAGTATGCATTAGTCCTAAATGGGTTTAAAGTGGCAATAGTTTGATTGTTTAAGTGAGTGATACCTGCTTAAGTTTTGTATTTTAAGAGGTAAACTACAAACGTTTTACTGTAGCATTTTCATCTTAAGCAAAAAGTCATCTCTAGCAACAGTTCCTTTTCTTTTCTCTTTTTTTTTTCTCTTCTCCTTGTCTCTTCTCTTCTTTTCTTTCTGTGCTTTGGATCTACCAAGGTATACAAGCAAGGTAAGTGCTCTACTGCTGGCCTATATCTTAAACCTAGAATGGAGATCTCTAATTCCTCGTACTTACTGAGGCTTGGCACACTGTAAAAGCACAGTAAGTGTTTGTTATACTAAGAAATGTGTTAGTATTTTGACTGTTTTAATAAAATATAAACAGCTGTTGATGTTTATAAAGCATTTATACTATGTTATGCAGCTTACCTATATATTATGTTGGGGACTCAGCATAAGGTTATTAGCCTGATTCACAAGTGAGGAAATCTTAAGGTTGTCAACTTTTTACTTGATGATGATCACATAAACATTCTGCAGCAAACTTTACTTATTTTTTCTGGGTATGTATGTGTGGGAGCAGGGAGCTAGTAGGGTGTACTCTGCTATGCTTACCCTGATAGTGTGCTCATCAATCACTCTTGGCTATGGTTTGGGACCATATGTGATGCCTGGGATTGAACTAGGACCACACACAAGGCAAGCATCTTAACTCCTGTACCATCTCTCCAGCCACAGATCTTAAAAGCAGAATATCTTAGTTGAAGTCTAGAAAATATTTAGTGCCTGTTTTAAATTAAATGCCATTTTCTTACAGGAACAAATCATCCTTAGCAAGAAGTAGGTGGAATCTTTATCAAAAATATGAGAAGAGACAAGGCTGTCTTCAGAATAGCTTTAAATGTTGTCCTAGACTTCCAGATACTTACAAAATAAATGATTAGAACCAGAATGATAGTATAAGAGTAGGGCATTTGCCTTGTATGTTGCCTTCTCAGGTTCAATCCCTGGTATCCCATATGGTCCCCCAAGCTCACCAAGAGTGATCCCTGGGAGCACAACCTAATATGACCCCAAAACAAAACAAAATAACAAACATTACTTTGATGGTGTTTTTATAAAATCTCTAAAAACAAATTTCTCAAAAAAGGCACTGCTTTGTACTTAAGGAATATTACACCCTCTCCCCCCCCCCATTTATACTTCTACCCCCTCATGCATGCCAAGTTTTCCCAGACAGGATGAGATCTATTTGCAAAATTGTTGGCATATGGTGAGTCTTCCTGGCTCTCTGCAATGTTTGATTATGATTGGCCTAGTTAATTCATTTCATTGTATGTTCACCCCTCTTTGAAAACAGAACAGGATTAAATTCATTTTTAAAGCCTTAGCAAAGCACCGTGATTTAAATTAGAATAAAGACAACTATTGAATTTTTAAAGCAAATTCTGATAGTATTTCTAGCTCAGCAGGAGTGTTTGTCAGAGAAAAAAATTTGTGTCACTGTAATTTCCAGTTCTATGTATATTGACCACTTAGTAACAGATATACAATTAATAATCCATGACTAAAGTGGGTAGAAATAAATCCATTTACCTATCCTTCCTTCTAAAGAAAAGGCAAATAAAAAACATCATGACAAAACAAGAAGGAAAAATTAGCACTAAAAATTAACAAATAATATATTCTAAGCAGTAATAAACTAATAAATAGTTCCTGGAAACTTAGGAATAATATTCTATGTTTCACTGAGCTTGGTATTAATTTCTGACATATTATTTATTCAGTTTAATAAGCACTATAAATCAAGATTGTGAGGCTAGAGAACAGAATCATCAAGACAAGGCTGTCCTATCAACCATTTTCATGTTTCAATGTAACTCTTCAGGTTTTGCCAACTTGATGATGATGCCGTCTTGGGTCTGGGTCTGTGTTCTAAAGTCAGCTAGGAAGTTAGTCTTCCTTTTGCAGTTAAATCTGTTCTGCTAAGCAATATATGGGTTTCCAGAGCTTTCCTGCTAGACAACCAACCATATCACATATAAAATAACATATAAAATAAAATACACTAAAATGGTAGTGAAATAACATGTATATTTTGTTTGTTTGTTTTTTTATTTTAGGTATATATACCTAAACTCAAGGCAAAGCATATGCTATTATGCTTTGAACTTGGCTTCCTGCATTCTCTAATGGTTGATTTTATTTCTAAAGAAATAGGAAAAAATCTTTCCTTTCTAAATAAAGAAATCGAGTACCTGAGAGAGTATAGAAGCTAAGGCACTTGCAATTCAATTCTGGTACTACATATGATCCTGAGCACCACCACCCCAAACAAGAGAAAAATAATAACAATATTACAGGGAATATTTGCTCATGATTCCTGAGCATATGGGATATTTAAAATTGTCACTTAGGAAAATTTATATAGTCAAATTCCCAATCAGAAAACGAAGAAACTTTACCAGAAGTGAGTCAAGCACATAGAGAGCAGACAAACAGACAGAAGCCAGTGTTGGGTGGACAGGGATAAGAAGGAGAGCTACTGGACCACACTAAATGCTAGCTATTGCATTTCTTTAAAAAAATAAAAAGAGAGAGAGAGATCTACAAAAATAAGATCTACATCAAAGTGATGATATTTTTTATTTCTGAAGAATTTCCAGAGTACAGAATGGATATTCACTGCACAGCTATATTTTATTTGCTTTGGAAAAGGGGACCCTTCCAGGGGTCTCAAACTCACAGCACACAGGCCGTTTCTGGTCTTCCGTACAACATTTTGTGACCCTTCCCTAGAGGAATATTTTTTTGTTTTGTTTTGTTTTAGTTGTTTGGGTCACACCCCCCAGTGTCAAGGCTTACTACTGACTTTCCACTCAAGGATCACCCCGACTTTGTCTCCTGCGGCCCCCAGGTAAATTGAATTTGAGACCCTAATTAAATTTTGGACACATGTAAATTAATTTATCATTGTCCCTCATGGAAGTGGATATCAAGATGACAGATCAAACATGGGAATTTAATTCTGGCCTTAACATCCAAAAAAGTAGCATTTTAATGAATACATGTTTCCAGTATATGAAATACTAAAAGAAATGTATTAATAGACAAGAAATTCTAAATAATCTTTGAGGAGAGAAAAGCAAATGGGGCTGAGAAGATCAGAAGAAGAGAATAAAAAATCTGGCTGAACCAAGAGTAGAAGAAAAATACAGACCTATAGAGGTCTTGCTCATAGGAGAAGACCCTGCAGGGATTTAAGAGTTCACCAAAGAAATGCCCTAGGAACAGCAGAGGTTGATAGAAATCCAGTTACCCCCGGATTATACAGAGCAGTTGCTGGAAGCAGTGGGTTTTATCTCCTGGCTAAACCTTGACAACATCTCTCTCAAGAAAGCCTGCCTTTAGTGGCTCCTATTTAGTGGTAAGCCATTGAAAGAGGAGGGAGGCAGACTGGATATAACTCCAGGCTTCTATAACATACAGGATGGGAGATTAAAAAAAAAAGCCCCTCTATCTAAGAAGCAAATGTATTACCAACCTCAGCTTCAGAATTAAGCTTGCCTTATTCTGGCAGATGGGATGCAAGGATTAGGAGTGATGTTAAAGGGGTCGCATCCTCAGCAACAACTCCTACGCAATGTCTTGGGCATTCTTCTCAGACAGGGAGGAGGCCTATTTATAAGGGGCAGGGGTAAAAACTGTTTTAGAGGAAACTTTTATAAGCTGCCTATACTAATAATCCTAATCTTTCATTATTAGTTATTTTAAATGAACAACCCTGGTCTAACAGCTATTGAAAGAAAACTAACAGCATTTAAAAAGAGCAGGAACAATGACAAAAAAGCTTCCCTGAGGATTAAAGATAATTAAAGTAATGAAAGAAACTGAAAAAATAGGTTCTGATTAAAATCTTTGGAGACATAAGAGGGCTATTGCACCCATAAGACAAAAATAGGATATTATCTAATGCTGTAAAGTAAAAAAAAGAAAATTTTAAAAAGAAGAGAAAGAGATACATCTACCTGAAAGGAACAAGACTATCATTATTGGTAAACTCACAATCTTCTTCCTTGGTAATATAACTAGTCAATTAAAATATTACTTAAATCAATGAATGTATGATAAAGCAGCTGATAGATACATAGAAATAATTTAATTATAAGCCAGGTGAAGAGAAATTGTTATTTATCTTATATAACGGTGGGTAGGGAGCATAGATTATTGAACCCAGAACCTCTTATATGTGCGTTCATCTCACTTTTATTCCCATTCATCTCTAATACAGTTCTTGCACTTAAAAGTAATGGTGCCACACATTCTGCAAAGTGAGAAATAGGCCAAGTTTCCCAAGGCACTTTTTGCATACCTGATACAAGGATTAGAATTTTTCTTTCTCCATCTCGTTAAAATGCTGAAATGCTGACATAAAGTGCACTGGATATCTTTTGAAGGGAAGACTACTAAAGGCAAAAAGGACACATCTATCATCACAACAAAAAGTCTAAACCAACACTGGAAGCTGCTTTTCTTTGAGCTTTTTGCTCTGCAAGTAAATAAACTATTCCCTCCCCCTCTACATCACTTCCTCCTTTCCTCCTTCCCTTCCTTTTCCTTTTCTATTTTTCTTTCTTCTTCTCTTCTCTCTCTTCCTCTCTTCTCCCTCCAACCTAAATCTCATGCTTACATACTTTGAACTTTACCATTGAATCAAACATCCCACCCATCCAAATCGTGTTTCTTTAAGCTGCTTTTCTGTTATTTGTGGCCACACATTCTTACTTACTGAAACAGAAAGAAAACATTTTCAATCGTAAAAGAAGCAAGTAATGGTAAGATTAGAAATAAATACAAAGAATATGTCAGACTCATCTAAAGAGAACTATAATAAATAAGGCTTCAAGAAAATATATGAATAAGTTTCTGATTACAATGACTTTCTAAGATAAAGATTTGAATCTATAAGTTAATCAAGTAACATAAATTAAAATTATTAAAAGATGTTTAATGGAACTTGACTAGTTGATTGTAAAATCCACTTAAAAAATAAATCAGGCAAAAATAGACTTACATTTTTTAAGAATGAAAAATATGAAATTTTTCCAGAAGATATCAAATATAGTATAAAGTTTATCTTGAGGTGATATATATATAATTCATCTCAGGAATAAGCATATATCTAATAGAACAAATAAAACATCTGAAAATAGACTGTTACACATATTAAATTTGGAACATAAGAAGGCATTTTGAACCATAGGCAGAGTATATAAATTTAGCACATGATATTAGTAAAGTAAAATAATGTGTAAGGCCCTGATTTGATCACTGACATTACAAAATGAAACAAGAAAAGAAAAGAAAAAATTTGTTTTGGAAAGATTAAGTTTGCATTTTATATTATATTACTGCATATATGGTTTTCTTAAAGATAGCTAAACAGAGTCAGGAATATAGCTCAAATGATTGGAGCAAATGCTTCGCATATATTGGGGAACTGGTTTTAACCCCAAAACTGCATAGCCTAGCTAACACTGTTAGGTATAACTCTTTTAGTCCCAGAACTGCTACAGAGGAGCCACACACACTGGCAATAAAAGATATCACAAGCAAAGTTAAAATATAAACGACATCATGGAAGAAGTGTTTTCAGAATGTATCAGAAAGAAAACAATTCACAGAAACTATGTGAAATAGTATCTTCTGACACACATTGTATAAGTAAATAATATACTATTTCTGTGGGAGCAATTAGGTATTTCTAGATGAAATGTAAAAAAATGAACATGTATGGAGCCCGGGAAATAGCATGGAGGTAAGGCGTTTACCTTTCATGCATAAGGTCATCGGTTCAAGTCCCGGTGCCCCATATGGTTCCCCGTGCCTGCCAGAAGCAATTTCTGAGCATGGAGCCAGGAGTAACCCCTGAATACTGCCGGGGTGACCAAAAACCAAAAAAAAAATGAACATGTATTTCACCCACCAATACCATAAATTCTATTTAAATCCTATCATCATAGCATCACTGTCAAGGTCTTTCAAGAAATAATCTATAGCTATTTTTTAATCTCCCATGGACTCTCTCCATATAATCCCTTCACCCATTCCTAATTCCACTAGAATACCTGTAGTAGATATATCAAAAATAACTACCTAGTGATCATTTACAACAAAATATTTTAAGTAATTGTAAATATTTTTGTTTTGAATTACACCCAATAATACTCAGGTAATTACTTCTGACTCTAAGTTCAAGGATCGCATTTGACAGACTGAGGAGACCACATGGATGCCAGGGATCCTTTGTCAGCAAGATGAGCACCTTATCTGCTGTGCTATCTCTCAAAACCTAGTACTTCAGCTAGTTGTCCTTGGAATTTTTAATGACATACTGTAGTCTTCCCTTATAGCTTATCTTTTTCTTTGTTCAGTCTTCTTCCACTGATTTATCCTTTAAAGTTGGTGTTCCTCCAAAAATGTTTTCTCTAGAATTCTATCTGATTTTCTTAGGTGAACTCAACTTATGGATTTAATTTTTATTTAGTTGTTTAAGATTATAAAATGATCAACATCTTCAGTCCAAACTCTCGTACTGAATTCTATCTTCTTTATAATACCTCCCCTCTAATTTCACCATCAAAATATTCCTGAGCATGGCCCCAAAACAAATCAAAAAAGAAAAAAAGTATTCTTCAGGAGGACTTCAGCAATAGGACAATAAGTAAGGATTTGCCTTACATGCAGCTGATCCACACCACATATGGTCCTTTGAGCCTTTCAGGAGTAATTCCTGAGTGCAGATCTAGAGTAACACCTGAGCATTGCTAGGTGTGGCCCAAAGACGAAAGAAAGAAAAAAAAGAAAGGAAAGAAGAAAGAA
>PVKC010032781.1:0-14158 GCA_004027635.1 Crocidura indochinensis | reverse complement strand
AATTAAGGCTATTTACCACCCTGGGTGAGAGTATGGATGCCCACTACTAGCATCTTCTCCATGAAGAAGTGAAGTGGCTGTTCAGGGGAAGGGTGCTCTCTCACCTTGTTGGCAAAAGGGAAGAAGTAGTGCAGTTCCTATGAGAGCAGAACTCTGACTTTATATAGCCCCAGTTGGACAAGGAATGGGTAGCTAAGCTATGTATTTGCAGACATTGTTCATTTTCTCTATGAATTTAATATTTCTCTGCAGGGGAGTTTCACAAGTAGTTTCTACAGTGAGACATAAGATGGACATTTTCAAAAAAGAATCTGATTCTGAGATAGCTGTGTTTGAGGAGGACATATTGAAATGTTTCCACTCTTGCACAAACTTTCTGATTGACACTTATATTATGCAGAAATTCATAATCAATATGAAAACCAGCATTTAAGGGCATTAGCTCACAACTTTAAACATGAATACTCTGAACATGAGAATCCACGGAAAAGAAAACTCTGGGTTGAGAATCCCTTCATGGAAGATGCCTACTCTTGTGCAAAATAAAATATGTGTTTTACGATCACTACAGGCACTGTATTTCTAAACCCCACCCAACCTGATCTGAAGAATCAGGGTAGCAGGAAAGAAAAAATAAAGCCAGGAAAGGATGATCATGGAGTCTATAGTCTTTTACCTTGTACTCTCTGCCTCGATCCCAAAAAGCTAGAACACCTCTTTCTTTCTTAAAACCAATTCCTAATACCAGAAGGCTTCAGGTCAAGAGAGAGAGAAACAAAAGTACATATTCAGTGGACTTTTACATATCTAAGGAAGAGGTTTAAGAAAGGATGATTGGAAGAACACCTTTGTTTAGGATTGATACTGGATATCGTCTTATACTCTTGGAGTCAACTGCCGGGGCTGCCCACAGGGTGTGCATTGATAGAGACTAGGAGCAGAATCCTGACTCCTGGAGCAGCCGCCAGGCACCCAGAAGAGCCAATTTTTTTTTTGTTTTTGTTTTTGGGCCACACCCAGTAACGCTCAGGCTTACCCTATGAGCTCAGAATTTGCGCCTAGCTTGGGGGATCATATGGGACGCTGGGGGATCGAATCTAGGTCTGTCCTAGGCTAGAGCAGGCAAAGCAGGCACCTTACCTTTAGCGCTACCATGCAGGCCCCAGAAGAGCCAAATTAAAAGTGTAAAGAGCCACATGTGGCTCGCGAGCCGCAGGTTGCCGACCACCGGCCTAGGAGATACTGGGTTTCTCCACCCCTGAAATATACTCTCATGGCAATAACTATAGACTCCTTGCATGATCATTTACTCTCCCTTCCGTGCTTTTGTGGTGTAATGAAGACTTGTGCTTCATCATAGATGGTAAAATCAGACCTCTGTATCTAGAGATCTTGGTGTCTATACAGCTCAAGGAATGGAGCTTATCTCTAATGAATTTTTTTTATTAATTATCTCTAGTGGTTTGGAAAGATAGCACTTGAGCTGGAGCACTTTTCTGGTATTCAACTGATAAGGATTTAATACTAATACTGCATATAGTCCCCCCAAAACCACTATAAGTGACCTGTTAATACAGAACAAGGAGTAAGCCCTGAGCACCCCCAGGTATGATCCTAAACAAAAACCAAACAAATAATAATAAAAGTTATGAGAAGCAGAAGTTCTTATTATAATTCTTATTGTATTTCTTTCAATAAATGAAAGTATTAATGACAGTAAAAAGGAAAATTGTAATGAAAGAAAATTGTGTGTTATTTTACTGTTTCTCATCAAAATCAAATTATTAAGATAATTAAATATTGAAATGTACTGAGACTGAAGAAACGATAGAGTTAGTAATGAGAATATCTTGCATGCTGCTGACCTGTGTTCAATCCTTGGTATTGCATTGTCCCCCAAACATTGTCATGAGTAGTTTCTTTCTTTCTTTTCTTCCTTTCTTCCTTTTTTCTTTCTTTCTCTTCTCTTCTCTTTCTTTCTTTGTTTTTGGACTACCTCTAGTGACACTAAGGTATCACTCCTGGAACTGCACTTAAAAATCACTCCTAGGTTAAAGAAAAAGAAAGAAACACTCCTGGCTCGGGTGACCATATGAGATGCCGAGTATCTAACCCACATCCATCCTGAATAAACCACATGCAAGGCAAATGCCCTACTGCTCTGCTAAAACTCCGATCCCACCACGAGTAATTTCTGAGTAACCTGTGAACTTCTTCTGGTGAGGGAAATCAAACAATAAACCCTTAATCATGGGGCAAATAATTGAGAAGAAAATACAAAAATAAATTCTTTTCCTAATCATTGGCAGTAAATTTCTTTTATTAAAAATAATTTTAGGTGACTTAGGGTAAAAAATAGTAAGACTTAACTAGGAAACTAAGTAAAATTAATAATTAATACTTAAGAATAAATTCTAATCATGAAAAATATAAGCATAAGTATCTTAGAGAGCAGAATAATTTGATAAGAAGCAAACAATATACTATTAGTAGAACAATACTAATCGTATTAAGTAGATATTTATGATGGAAAAATGAGAATTTTTTTTCAGATTGGTGATAAGATATTATGGTCTCTAATAGAACAATTACAATAAGAGGACTTGTCAATACAGTATTGATAAAAAGATATGTTGGTGATAAAAGTATTAGGCTTTGCAAGATACGTTTATGCATTTATTCACTGAGTACCTACAATGTATAACCTATTGTTCTAGTCACTGGTGCTAAAGCAGAAACATGAGAGGTGAAAATCTCTAACCTTACACTTTCTTTCAAAATTTAACATGCGAACTCTTTGATCCAATAATTACTCTTCTAGAGGTTTAGCCTACAGAAAAGTTTGCACAAGTGCTTTGAGGCTTATGGAAAATGATATTCATTGCAGCCCTGCTCATCATGTAAAATACAAGCTAAAAAAAAAAAAAACAGCAGGCTAAAAGTTCATCTGTATAGGACTTATTGAATAAATTATGGTGCTCATTGCATAAAACTTTCCTACAGCGATTAAATACAAGGAGGGCGATTTGGGTTTAGTGTTTAAATGCAAATAATATTTATCTGTGCATATACATAAATGCAAAGGAGAAAGTCTGGAAGTGTGTGCATATTTAAAATGATGTTTTTTAAAAAGTACAACCTTATTATTTCAAAATCAAAACGTGAAACCATTTCATTTAAAATTGATTTAAATAGTAAACATGAGCATGTTAGTAAGAGAAATTGACACCCCACTTTCTAGAGGGGAATATAGTCAGTCAGGAGAGGTCTCTATGACGCTCAGGATATCTTGTGGCTTTAGGCAATACTTCCCCCTAGTGGTGATCATCATTCTCTAGTCACCTAAACTGGGACTTTCGTAGGATGAAGTAAAACCCAACTAGCAGTCTAGATCTAGATTGTTGCAATGGACATAGCATTCACTTATCAGCAACTTGTAGACCCTCAAACCTATCTTTGTTATTTGAGAAAAAATCATGATATAAAATGTCTCCAAGGGGCCAACATGAGAGAAATTCTGAGAAGGGAGAGTATTTTTGAATGACACATGAAAAAACACCAATATCGAGAGGTATAAAGCATGATAGGTTGTGAGTGGCCAGGCATGAAGAAAGGAAGACTGAAGATTAGAGGAGGTCAATAGTATCCCAGTTTGATATTACGTACTGCTATTACTAAGTGATATGACGATGAATTATGGGGAGGAAAACTTAGGGAAAAAAAAAGCTCACTCTTAATTTGTAATATACAAATACAAATTGTTAGGTCAATAAAATAATATATTTCAAAAATAAAAAAGTATATTATTTACATAATAGTTTCTCTTTAAGGGAAAAATACCTGGACCTCAAATATTTTATGCACAAAAATGATTATTACAATCTAAAATTTAATAAGAAGAAATTGTTAAAATGTATTTATGACATTATAATGTGATTAGAAACTTATATGATTAAAAATGGAATAGTCTTCATAACAATCGAGGCTAGAGAGATAATAGCACAGAGGTAGGGCATTTGCCTTGCAAGTAGCTGACCCAGGACCAAAGGTGGTTAGAATTCCAGCATCCCATATGTCCCCGTTTCCCTTCCAGCTTGCCAGGAGCGATTTCTGAGCACAGAGCCAGGATTAACCCTGAGTGCTGCCAGGGTGACCCCCAAAATCCCCCCAAAACCATAAAGAGGAATACTATAATAAACAAAAATATTACAGTATTTATATCAAGTGAAAAAGAAAGTGATTACAAAGGTTTTTTGTTTTTTTTTTTTGGTAGAAAGACTGAAGGGAGAATATAGGGTAACCTATATTCTTGCAGGTTAACCTGGATAAGATCCCTGACACTGCTTATGTCTCCTCTTAACATAGAAGCAAGAGTATCCCTCCTGAGCACCAAAGAACAGCAACTCAATTCTGTAAAAAATTTAGAAAGCATGAACATAAGTCATATGATCAGAGGGCACATGTATCATGATGTTAAAGGTTACCCAGGAAATGTATTTATGATTAGTATTTTTCCTTAATCTTTTTGCATTTTTGTTATTAAAGATAAACCTGTTACTATTATAATTATAAATATTTGATCTAGGGAAGAATTGTAGCCACTACTTAAATCTTTCATGCAACGGTTCTCATATAGTAATTTATTGGCTTAGGAGTCAATGATATTAGAAAACTTAATATGTATTTTTAAGATAGAATTATTAGCACTTAAACACAAAATAATGTTAGTTATAATATTTGGAAATTTTTAAATTAAAAATAATTGGATATGCATGAGAAAGTTTCCTATCTATAAAGTAGAGCTGTGACACATATGTACTATTGACTCTTTGAGAATTGGTTGAAGATGGTTTGAATCATAACAGACATTCTGGGCTTATTATCTATAGGTAATCCCTGCTTTTTGGGGGGGGGCACACCCGGTGATGCTCAGAGGTTACTCTTGGCTATGTGCTCAGAAATCGCTCTTGACTTGGGGGACCATATGGGACACAGGGGGATCGAACTTCAGTCCGTACTAGATTAGCACGTCTAAGGCAAACACCCTACCACTTGTGCCACTCCTCCAGTCCCCTATAGGTACTCTTAAGCAAAAGCAAACAATAAAGGAAATCTGCAATCATCCTATATTCTAATATTAGGTCAATTATATATTCCTTCTTTGTTCTCAGAGTTCATCATATTTGCAAGGAGTTATGGAGTTGTATACTTAGTATATTGCCAAATAGTTGGGTACTAGTGAATATGCCCATCGTTTAACCACTATTACCTATCATTTTTTCTGAAAAAAAAAAAAAACTCAACTACACAATAAATCAGGTGTTTTACATATATTATATAGATACCAAAATTTATAGATACATAAATTGATATGTTTATATATAATAGACTTATATGGATACATATGAATACATTTATATGGATACATGTATGTGAATATAGTTTTATATCTATATACATTTATATGGATGCATGTGTATTTATATAGATGCATACAATATATTAATATTAAAATACTACAATATTTTACTATATGTTTCTATATGTTAATTTGATATTATTTTAATCATAGCTAAAGAAAATTACCTTAAAGTATTCTAAATTTGGTTGTTCTTTGTTTTGTAAGTTTTCTTCTTGACATTCATGCTTTTCCCAAATTAATCAAGTGAATCTACAATTACAAGCAGCTCTGAATGACCACGTTTTCCTTGTATACGCAGGTATTACACTTGCATAGTTTCTTATATCCATGCATGTACCTCTAAAATTCAAGAAGATTTTATATTAGTCATTACTAGTTTGTATTATGTTAGCATTATAATATTTCTAAACAAACAACATTGTAAGATTCACATCTATTTCTTTCTGACATCTTACGGTACAAACATTAATAAAAAATAAAAATAAATCTTTTGTATCTTGCTTTGGTTTTCTGAATAAGTAAATTCAATTTTAGGCTTGAATTTGATACCTGCAATTATTTGCCATGAATTAGAACTATTGACTTGGGCCAGTGATACATATTTTAGTAGAATAAATGTGCAAAATTAAATAGCTCTATTAAAATGCAAAGCACAAGACTTCATATAATTATTTTACTATTAAATCATAGGTATAAAAAACTAATTTCAATGAAATAAATTACTAACTCTAAACAGTTTGTCATGGGAATTAAAATGACTAACTTTTCACTGTATGAATTATTTATTAGTGAGAAATCATTTCAAATCATCCTTCACTATTATCATGTTTATGGGGCCAGACTATAATAAAATAAACAGTATTTAAAACATCAAAAATAGCAAACTCAATTTAAATTTATTTAATACTAAAAACATAGAACCTATACTTCTTATGATTTTTCATGTAGCATTTTTTATAATTGAAAGACAGAAATATAGGCCTTACTTGGAAACATTGTGGATTATACAACAGGGTTAGCCCTAGATCTAAAGTTATATTTTAGAACGTTCTCATTAAATTTTAATGTATCTTTAACTTGCCACTAGAAGTAAAGTAGTTGCTTTTAGAAATTAACTTGGTCTAATTTATATCAATTTAAATAATTTAAAATATTAAATAGGAATATAAGAAAATAGAAAAATTTAGTGATCTTAATCATTTATTTATACAAGTTTGTTATTATTTCAAAAAATCCTATGAATAACGTACAAATAACAAATAACTATCCTATAAAAGAAATGGATTTTTGAATATTTAAATTTGAACTACATTATTTATTTGGCACAATGAGAGAAATTTATAGAAGATAAACACAAACAACAAATTATTGGGAGATAAATGTGTAAAATTCACCTTCACTTTGAAAAACTTATGTATATTCTTGGAACTTAAGTTGAATGGGGTTTTTATAGAAGACTAGAATTCATGCAGAGTGGAAAGTCTTCCAGGAGACACTCAAAATTCGGATCTTTGCCTAATGCAGGGGTGGCGAACAAGTTCGACACAAAGAGCCAAAATTTTAAATTGTGAGAGTCAGAGAGACACACCACGCAGTGACCTGCCAAAACAAACACTCACACAAAAGCATATAATTTTAACAATGATCTATTAACTACATATTGCATTTTGTCATTTTGGGTGAGGGTCAAAGTCCTGCAGTGATGGTGAGGGTGTGCTGCGTCCTCCACACTAAGAACTAACGGCAAGATGTGACCCAACATGTGACATAGGAGTCCCCGGCTCGCTGGCCCGTGCAGTTGTTTCGGAGGATTGGGAGATGAGAGGACGAAGCCTGTGGGTATGGTGGGACTCCACTCTCGAAGATCTCTCCTCAGAGGTTCCTCCCCAGAAGCAGCAGAACAAAATTCGAACTTGGCAAAGAGCCACAGTTTACAAAATAATAATAAGAGGCAAAGAACTGCTTTCATTTTGGCTGGGAGCCGCATGCGGCTCAAGAGCCGCGTGTTCACCACCCCTGACCTAATGGTTTTATGAGCTTTAATCTTATAATAATAACCTATAGTGCAGAAAGAAATAATAGAACAACTGAAAAAGAGAAGCTAGAATTTTCCCAATTCAAACTTTGTTCTGGGAAGAAAGGAGTGTCATAACATGAGATTTTAAATAATAGATCAATACTCACTCAGATTTGGGATTCAAAATTTAGTGTATAAAACAGATATATGACACTTAAATGGAGAAGAGTTAAAGTGGTTCTAGATTGAAAGTGTCTCCCAATAGTTTTCAGGCAAAAAACACATTTACTTTTTCATGCAGGCCCAAATTGATCACCAAAGAATTTTCTTCTAAACTTTTCACAAAAATATAAGGGTAAATTAGAGAGCACTCTCCTTGTTTATTCTCTCTCTCCCTTCGATTCCCTCTTTCTCCTTTTTTCTCTCTGACACACGCACATGCACACTACCCCCACCATCTCATAGGAAAGAACTAGATACAACAATAGACTTTATAATTA
Source organism: Crocidura indochinensis (assembly GCA_004027635.1). NCBI lineage: Eukaryota > Metazoa > Chordata > Mammalia > Eulipotyphla > Soricidae > Crocidura > Crocidura indochinensis. The sequence goes on along the minus strand of PVKC010032781.1, from coordinate 6,219 downwards.
GATTCAAAACTATAGGTTTTGTTAGATGCGCATATTAAAATAGTAATGTTATGAAAATATATACTTATAAGAATAATTTCTAATGGACAGAAAAAATATGATGAGGAAAACCACCCTTTCTTATTTTTTGAGGGGGGGCACACCCGGTGACGCTCAGGGGTTACTCATGGCTATTCGCTCAGAAGTCGTTCCTGGCAGGCCCGGGGGATCATATGGGGAACCGGGGGATCGAACTGTGGTCCGTTCTAGGTTAGCGCAGGCAAGGCAGGCACCTTACTTCCAGCGCCACCGCCCAGCCCCCAGAAAACCACCCTTTCTAGTTTGAGAAGATTTAAGAAAACACTGCATTTAAAAAAATCAGGGGCCCGGGAGATAGCATGAAGGTAAGGCGTTTGCCTTTCATGCAAAAGGTCATTGGTTCGAATCCCGGTGCCCCATATGGTCCCCCGTGCCTGCTAGGAGCAATTTCTGAGCATGGAGCCAGGAGTAACCCCTGAGCACTGCCGGGTGTGCCCACCCCCCCAAAAAAGATAAAAAAAATCAGATCAACTCAATAGGAAACATGAGAACAGTTGTAAATAAATTGAACTCTGAGCAGTAATCACAATAAATATTGATAGTTTAGGGTCAGAGATAATTCTGTGGCTGAGTATATCCTGTGTAAGCAGGGGAACTGAATTATATACCCAGCACAACATTCTCTCTCTCTCTCTCTCTCTCTCTCTCTCTCTCTCTCTCTGTCTGTCTGTCTTTCTCTCTCTCTCTCTTTGGTTTTTGGGTTACACCTAGCATCGCACAGGGGTTACTCCTGGCTCTATGCTCAGAAATCACTCCTGGCAGGCTCAGGGGACTATACGGGATGCCAGGATTCGTACCACCATCCTTTTACATGCAAGGCAGTTCTTACCCCTTACCCCCATGCTATCTCTCCGGCTCCTGTGATATCTCTTTCTCTTGATCAATCACAGAACACACAACTGGGTGTTGACTACATAATATCTAGATAATGCCCCAAATAGAAAATAAAGAAAAACAAAACTATAATCCAAAGAAAGGCTAGAAATTTATAAACCCAAAAGAAAATATATAAAAACAAGATAAAAAGATAATAGTATAAGTGAATCCAAAAACAGCTGCCATCTTAATAAATTAATTTAAATTTGCATTAATCTAAGTATAAAAAGAAAAATTAACATAACACTTATCTGATACCCTAAATACTCAAAATTAAATTACATATTCCTTGAAATATTAGAAGTTAAAGGTACTAAATATCTTATACAAGATGAAATATTAAAGTGTTAAGTGACTATGTCTTTTATTTTTAGAGAAGATTAAAGATTAAAAACATATTTCTCCCAGAAATTATGGCTTATGAAGACTACATTAACGATAAGAGTAACAGCATCTAATATCATCTACTAAACAGTGTTCCTTCTGAGATTTCCATAAGAATAATTTTGTGGGGAAATTCAGCATGCAAATTATTTCATTTCTTCAAATATTCATTATTTCTTATATATATTTTCATAACTTGGAAGATCTCTCTCTAGGTTGTCTATTTTCTATTTGTTTTTAATCTGCATTGAGACAAACTTGACATTATTTAGTTCTTTAAAGATAAAATTAATAGGAGAGTAGTATCTCCATCTAAGTTTTATAAAGCCTTATTTTTTTATCGGAAGAACTGTAATTTCCCATATGAATTTTAGGGATAGAAATTCTGCTTCTATGTAACACTCACAGGATGTCGTTTGCGCGTACCAGTCCCAGTGCATACCTTTCTTCAGTTCTTAAGAAATTAGTTGTCTCCATAAATATTGATTTGTCACTGTCTCTAATTGGACTTCGTTCCTTTCATTCCATCATCTATTTCTTGCAGGCTTTATTAAATCTTGCTTGTCTCGAGCAGGAGGGAGTACAGAAGGTGCATTTGCCTTGCACGTGACGAACCAAGTTTCAATCCCTGGCATCCCTTATGGGGACCCCTGAGCACTGAGTTCCTGCACATGAAATAAGCCCTGAGCACTGCCAGTGTTGCCCTCATACCCATAAAAAGAAAAAAAATATTGTCAATGTGATAATCCTATTACTGCACTATGCTAATTCAGTTTAGTCCTTATAAAAACACCCAGACCAATTATTTTAAAGACAGACTAAATACTGTTGAAATTTACATAAATTAATATCTTCCTCCCTGCCCCTCACCTCTTAAATAGTCAATGCAAATCTAGGAGAAAAAAGAAAGTGGGAGATTTACATTTCCCTAACTTTATGCCATAAAGCCATCATTGTGGACATTTTGTTTGTGTTGCAGCCTATTTGTTCAATATGCTGGAGAGTTAATTTTTGTAATTACTTCTCAGAAATATCGAGTAAGATGATTATACATCTATCAGATTTTCTTGGCTCTCATTCGGGTCACTCTCAACATTTTCTATGTGATACTTGGCTGAACTTACTGTGATTTGGATGCAGTTACTATCAGTAGTAATCTACTTGTGTTGTGACTTCAAAGACATTCTTTCTTTTTTCCCAAGTCTCTTAGAGATGTTTAATTTACTTGGATGACTTTTCAAACAAATTCTTATATTTTAATTTTTTTCTCTGGATTCTTCTGGGGGAATGAGAATGTAGACACCAGCTATATTGTGTACTTAACTGAAGTTCATCTATTCCTGCTTGATTTCACAGCAGATATTGGCACCACATTTTGACTATCTTCTGAGCACTTCAGTTGGTTCTTTACATCTATTTTTTTTAGATGTGCAGGTTGATTTACACACTTCTCTAAGAGCAGTGTCTTATTTTTACAAAGAATCTGCAGTTCCATTTAGAATAGTTTTCCTTATCTACTGTTGTGTTCTGTCAATGAATCCCTCTTTGATCAAACTTTTATCAGTCTTCTCTGAATTATTTTCCCAGCCTTGACTGCTGGATTGACTTGCCAATTTTGATAAGAAACTGCTATGTTGGTTTAGCCAGAATCCCCTGCCCTTTGATAACTAATCAGGTTCCTCACTCTCTATCATATACTGGTGCTGGTATCTGATCACCTAACCTTCTAGAAGTCTTCATCAGCAATACTGAGAGTGTTAGCAAAGATCCTCCCTCATACAACCCAGGGTTTCCTCTCCCCTGAGTCCTTGGCTTTAGATTTAGAATTTTCCTTAATCTTTGTAGAATCATACCAGCTTGCAGAAAAATTTTTTTTCTGTGTAGCTCCTTTTAATTTTGATTGGTATGATAACTGCATTTTGAGGGGTATGGGAATGCTTTCACTATTAACTTACATGTAATGCTTTAGTGTCATATAATCCTACATTTATTCTCTCTCTTTTATTCTTTCATAGTGATGGAATTATAATTTGAAGGATAAAAGCTAAATTTTGTAAGAGATTTTTATAGCAATTAACTTTTACTAATATAACTATTGTCAGGAGCTCTCTAGTTTGCTCTCTTTGTTTTGTTTTCTGAAAGGAAATTCACATTGATTCTGTTACAAAAAGAAGGTAAAAACTGTCACAAGTTGTTCCACATGGCAATTAATTGCAATAAGCAACAAGCTGAATGGATATCATTCAGAGTCAAAGATACCACTTGGCAAATTCAAGAACATTAAAACCCAGCTCATTTTAAATCTCTCCCTAGTTGAAATACTGATGCTCCCTACTGCAATCCGTAAAGTAAAAGAACGATTTTCATTAGTATTGAAAAAAAGTCCCTGGAGTCAATTTGACTGTGGCTCCTTTTTATCTCTCAATTGGCTTATTGTTTCAGGCTTTGTCCCTCACTCTGAGACACTTTATATAGAAAAGAGGTTTTTATTTGCATATTGTGCTGCAGAATTTGAAACATGTTTCCTTGGAAACTTTGGTCGGCAGAAACAGTTATTTACATAAACAATGTTTTCATCAAAGCTAATGTTTCCAAAAGAAGGGAACATTAATAGTTTGCTTCAGATAAAGCATGAATTAAAATAAAAACTTTTATGCTGACACTCATTGTGATTAGTAGACCTTGGTTGCTTCTATCAACAAAATTAAATAATAAAAATAGCACTGCTAAATCTGTATTAGGTTACATATAAAATACTAAAGGCATTTAGTATTACATATACACATATTACATATACACATATAATTATGTGTACCTATATACTTATAAAGAATGTATTTATGTATATAATATACGTATAAACATGTATATTTATATGTATAAATATTTGTATATAATACATATGATTTGTATAAATATATATAATATATGTACTTATTTATATATGTGTGTATACACACATGTACGTATATATGTATATTTGCATATGATCTCTCCAAATCAATTTAGGACTGGCAAGTGAAAATAAATTGAAATAGTTGTTTAAGGTGAATACCAGAAAGAAGCATGTATTTCATCTTATGTAAAAGAGCTCCCTTTAATTCTGGTCATCTTTTTCTTTGTAGCTCAGACACCTCTTAGTATAATATCATATATATGATATGTAATATATATTTTGTTTTGGGGCCACACCAAGTGGTGTCAGAGATTAATCCTGGTTCTGAACACAGGAATCACTCCTAGTGGGCTCATAGAGGATACCAGGGATCAAACCCTGGTCAGCCATGAGCGATGCAGATGCCTTACCTATTTCACTATGTCTCCCACCCCTAGCAATTAAAAATTTATTTCTGCTTCTATTTACTTGATATTGAATCATGACCTTAATTCATAGATTATATTGAAGGAAGCATAGGTAAGCACTTATTATATTTAGTATAAAATAAATGACATTGGCTATTTCTTTTTCTAATTAAAACTAGTGATTTTACTTTATTTTTCTATCTTTTATGGGAAACATATAGAATTAAATGCTGGGTCTGCTAAGATAAATCGTATTTAAAAAAATTTTTTTTACCTTAAGTAGGTAGCCTTCTCCATCCTTTTTTAATTATTAATTTTAAGTTACTTTATATTTTTTCATTTTTTATATAATCATCTAGTTCTCCCTCATAATTTGACTGGAAAAATAGATGGTAACAGACGCAACCAGTCATATGAACAATGAGTGGAAATAAAAAACGACCAACCTAAGCACCAAACCCAAAGTCAACAACATCAGAATTGAAACCCAATCTATAACAAGCTATATACAAAGGAGATCTGTTACACTAGCAGTCCATGGGGCAAAGGTGGGAGGTAATTAGAAACATGTTGGGAACAGAGGTGAAAGAGGCCAACACTGGTGGTGAGAGTGGCTCTAATTCATTGTCATTATGTACCTTAAATATTGAGAGACTTGTAATTCACTTTGACCACAATAAAAATTACTAATATTTACCTTAATATATATGTAAATACTATGCGTCACAATTTTATTTCCCATAAACTTAAAATGAGGCTCACCTACTTGTAAAGAAATTAAATTCCATAGAAATTCTTTTTAAAATTTGTTCACTTCTGTTATCATCCAGCTTTTTAGCCCCATCTATAGTTTGTACAACAAAGAAAAATATATTAATGACTCACATTTGAGGGATCTTGCAAAACATTTTATTTAGTTTACATTACAAATTCATTATTAATATTTCATTAATTTACATAAAATTAAATTTAATTGCATAATTATAGTATCAAGTACAACTTGCATAAACAGTTTTAGAATCATGTACAGACACAATGCATTGCAATTAATATATTAGTAGGAGTATACCTATTTAAACTACTGGATAATCTAGGGAAGAAAAATTTCCTACATTTTTGAATTTTGTTATTGGGCTTAAGACCAAAATAAATATTTACAAATAAACATATAATTTTTAAAAATATGTGCTAAAATCTGCATATTTTATTTACATGTACTTTGACAGTTTTCTATTGGCAAATGCTGATTTGAAAAAGCAATTCCACCCCACAGCTTACATATACTTTTAAAAATAAATGCAATTTGGGGAATCAGATCCAGGGTCTGATTTATATATAAATAAAGAACAAGAGGAAATGTCATGACTAAAGAGGGGCCAGAGAGAGTATACAGAGGTTAAGGTTCTTGCCTTCATTGAAACCAACCTCTGCTCTTTCTTTCCTTCCTTTCTTCCTTCCTCTTCTTCCATCTTCCTTCCTTCCCCTTTCTTCCCTATCTCTTCTTTCTTCCTTCCCTCTTCTCTTCTTTTCTTCCTGTTTCTTCTTCCTTTCTGTCCCTTCTTCCTTCTTTTAATGTCT
>PVKC010032780.1:0-14153 GCA_004027635.1 Crocidura indochinensis | reverse complement strand
CGTACCCAAAAAGCGCGGCCGTGGAGTGAAGCGGAGCGGCCGCGCCTACTTTGAAACCCCTGAATTCCATAACAGCAAGGGGACTTAGATGAATTCTGTTTATGGGTGATTGCCCTCCCACTGTAACTTTACCTTGTCCTCTCTCTTTACATCTTTGTTCTCATAATTAAAAAAAAAGAAATAACTACTATCTTAATCATATTCACGAATCAGGGAACTGGAAAGCCTGTATGGAGCACAGGTGGGGGTGGGTTGGGAGGGAGGGAGATTTGGGACACTGGTGGTGGGGAACTTGCACTGATGAAGGGGGTGTTAAAAAAAGTTAAGGAAAAAAATAAAATAAAAAAATAATATAAGGAAAAAAAATAAGGCTTCCAAATTCTTACCACAGGCTGTGTTCTTCACACTGACTGTATAGAAAGAGGAGGTACAGTAAATGCACCCCATATACACCTCAACCCAGACCCTTGCCTGGTCTGTATTGGGAATTTAGGGGACAAAAAAAAAAGAACGTTCATCACCTAGCAAGTTTTTATCTGAAATAAAAAAAATGGTCTAAATAAATAACAAAGAACACAGCTTAAAAATAGGAAAATGACCAACCAAATGAGCTTAAAACAGGTAGGGCTAAGAAACTAATAAAACTTAGAGCAGAAATTAATGATTGAGTTTATTGAGGAGAAAGAGAAAACTAATATAGTCAGATATAAAGTAATGGGTGTCATAGCCCAAGGGGATTCAGTTGCATTGACTGTCTTAAGGAAAGACACAACTAAGTATCAAAATAACAGATTCAATGACAGTAAAATCATGGGGCCTGTTATGATAGCAGGCTGTGGTGGGGAGTGTTGACATGGGATGGACACTGGGATTGTGGGGGTAGGCTGATGTTGATGGTAATATTTGTGCTGAAATATTGCATGTCTAAAACTTAATTATAAATGACTTTGTAAATCACAGTGCCTTAAATGTAATTTTTTTTTTTTTTGGTTTTTGGGCCACACCCAGCGACGCTCAAGAGTTACTCCTGGCTACTTGCTCAGAAGTCGCTCCTGGCAGGCACGGGGGGACCATATGGGGAACCGGGGGATCGAACGTGGTCTGTCCTAGGTTAGCGCAGGCACCTTATCTCCAGCGCCACCGCCCGGCTCCCATTAAATGTAATTTTTAAAATAATCAAGCAGCTTAGAATCATCTTAACTAAAAAGGTGAAAGACATATACAAAGACAACTATGACAATTGCTTCAAGATATAAAAAAGGACAAGGAAGTGGAAACAGGATTGGGAAGAACAACTTATTAAAATGTACTTTCCAAAGCTTCAAACAGATTTAATGCAATCTCTATATTGATACCCGATACATGCATTTAAAAATAAAACAAACATGCCTGGAATTCATACAGAAAAATAAACATTCACAAATACCTTAAAGAATTCTTAGGGTAAAATAAGATGGGGGTATCACTTTTCACAACTTCAAATTGTACCATATAACAATAGTAAGTAAAACAGCATGCATGGTATTGGAATAAAGACAAACCTTAGAGAAATGACTAGACTCGAATATTCTGATAAAGACCTCAGGTATATGATCAATTATTCTTTGACAAAGGGGCAAGAAATACAAAGTGGAGCAAAAATGCTCTTCAACAAGTAGCTTTGGAAAACTGGCAAACTACATGCAAAAAAGTGATATCAGATATTTCTTTAATGCCCTGCACAAAAGTCAATTCAAAATGTATTACAGACCTGAAACCATAAGGTACATAGAGAAAAACATAGGTAGAACACTTCATAACGTTGAAACTAAAGGCATCTTCTTGTATGAAACACCACACCAAGAAAGTGGAAGCAAAGATAAAAGAAGAGAGAGAAATAGGCAAAGAGAAAGAAGAGAGACAGAGACAGAGAAACAGAGACAAAGTGATGTCTGCCACAGATGCAGACACCCAAGTAGGTAGGTTATAGGGCAGGAGGGATACTGGAGATATTGGTGGCAAAGAGTGAGCACTAGTAAGGGTGTTTTATACTATATGACTGAAACTATCATGAACAGCATTGTACCTGTGAAAAAAATTTAATTGTATTTAATAGCCTTGTAAGTAATAGTGCATAAATTAAGTAATTAAAAAATTAAAAAGTTATTAAACAGGGGCCGGAGAGATAGCATGGAGGTAAGGTGTTTGCCTTGCATGCTGAAGGACTGTGGTTCGAATTCCCACATCCCATATGGTCCCCTGAGCCTGCCAGGAGCAATTTCTGAGTATAACGCCAGGACTAACCCCTGAGTATTGCCGGTGTTACCCCCCCCCCAAAAAAAAAAGCAAACAAAAAGTAATTAAACAAATAATTAAACAAGATATAGGAAAAATGTGCAGGGCACCATGGAAATTAGACTGGCCTCTTTTTAGGATTCTGTGCTCTTTAATTTATAATTTGAATAATCTTATTTTATCACATGTGGCTTGCAAACATAAGCCAATAATATTTTACTTTTAATTTCTTTGTAATTAATGTTGACAAGTTTCTCTTTCTAATTCAATTTAAACAAGACAATTGATGCAAATAGCAGAGATCTTTTACATATTGTAATCTCAGTAATGCTTTTACATGGTAAACTAAATATTAGCAGCTTAAAGTCATTTGAGTTCTATGAATGGATTATATTGTTGCCTAGTTTATTTGTTACTATGTTCTCTATTAGCAGCATTTATTGACATTGTCACTTTTGGGATAAACAATGATTTTTTAAATTTTAATTACCTTCCAATTTAATTATTTTATTTTACTTGCAAAATACTCATATAATACATATTAGTAATGTTGAGTTCAATGAAGGTGAATTTTGTACAAAGTTTGCTAGTTAATAATTAATAACTAAATTTATTTATTTATTTTATATTTTATTTAAACACGTTGATTATTTCATACATGATTATATTTGAGTTTAAGTCTTGTAAAGAACACCACCCATCACCAGTGCAACGTTCCCATCACCATTGTCCCAAATCTCCCTCCTTCCCTCACAACCCCCGCCTGTACTATAGAAAGGCTCTCCATTTCCCTCATACATTCTCATTATTAGGACAGTTCAAAATGTAGTTATTTCTCTAATTGAACCCTTCACTATTTGTGGTGAGCTTTATGAGGTGAGCTGGAACTTCCAGCTCTTTTCTCTTTTATATCTAAAAATTATTATTGCAAGAATGTCTTTCACTTTTCTTAAAACCCATAGATGAGTGATAAAATTCTGCGTTTTCTCTATCTCTCTCTCTGACTTATTTCACTCAGCATAATAGATACCATGTACATCTATGTATAGGAAAATTTCATGACTTATTCTCTCCTGACAGCTGCATAGTATTCCATTGTGTATATGTACCACAGTTTCTTTAGCCATTCGTCTGTTGAAGGGCATCTTGGTTGTTTCCAGAGTCTTGCCATGGTAAATAGTGCTGCAATGAATATGGGTGTAAGGAAGGGATTTTTGTATTGTATTTTTGTGTTCCTAGGGTATATTCCTAGGAGTGGTATAGCTGGATCGTATGGGAGCTCGATTTCCAGTTTCTGGAGGAATCTCCATATCGCTTTCCATAAAGGTTGAACTACAGGGCATTCCCACCAGCAGTGGATAAGAGTTCCTTTCTCTCCACATACCCGCCAACACTGTTTGTTCTCATTCTTTGTGATGTGTGCCATTCTCTGTGGTGTGAGGTGGTACCTCATAGTTGCTTTGATTTGCATCTCCCTGATGATTAGTGATATGGAGCATTTTTTCATGTGTCTTTTGGCCATTCGTATTTCTTCTTTGTCAAAGTGTCAGTCCATTTCTTCTCCCCATTTTTGATGGGATTAGATGTTTTTTTCTTGTAAAGTTCTGTCAGTGCCTTGTATATTTTCGAGATTAGCCCCTTATCTGATGGGTATTGGGTGAATAGTTTCTCCCACTCAGTGGGTGGCTCTTGTATCCTGGGCGCTATTTCCTTTGAGGTGCAGAAACTTCTCAGCTTAATATATTGCCATCTGTTAATCTCTGCTTTCACCTGTGTGGAGAGTGCATTTTCCTCCTTGAATATGCTTGTAGTCTCAATGTCCTGGAGTGTTTTGCCTATCTATTGTTCTATGTACCTTATGGTTTCAGGTCTGATATCAAGGTCTTTCATCCATTTGGATTTTATCTTCGTACATGATTTTAGCTGGGGGTCTAATTTCAATTTTTTGCAAGTGGCTATCCAGTTGTGCCAACACCACTTGTTGAAGAGGCTTTCTTTCCTCCATTTAGGATTTCTTGCTCTCTATCAAAATTAGGTGACTGTATGTCTGGGGAACACTTTCTGAGTATTCAAGTCTATTCCACTGATCTGAGGGCCTGTCTTTATTCCAGTACCATGCTGTTTTGAAAACTATTGCTTAGTAGTAAAGTTTAAGGTTGGGGAAAGTAATTCCTCCCATGTTCTTTTTCCCAATGATTGTTTTAGCTATTCTAGGGTGTTTATTGTTCCATATGAATTTCAAAAGTGCCTGATCCACTTCTTTGAAGAATGTCATGGGGATCTTTAGAGGGATCACATTAAATCTGTATAATGCTTTGGGTATTATTGCTATTTTGATGATATTAATCCTGTCCATCCATGAACAGGGTATGTGTTTCCATTTCAGCGTATCCTCTCTTATTTCCTGGAGCAGAGTTTTATAGTTTTCTTTGTATAGGGCCTTCACATTTTGAGTCAAGTTGATTCCAAGATATTTGAGTTTGTGTGGCACTATTGTGAATGGGGTTGTTTTCTTAATGTCCATTTCTTCTTTTTTACTATTGGTATATAGGTAGGCCATTGATGTTTGTGTGTTAATTTTGTAGCCTGCCACCTTGCTAAATGAGTATATTGTTTCTAGAAGCTTTTTGGTAGATTCTTTAGGGTTTTCTAAGTAGAGTATCATGTCATCTGCAAAAAGCGAGAACTTGACTTCTTCCTTTCCTATCTGGATTCCCTTGATAACTTTTTCTTGCCTAATTGCTATAGCGAGTGCTTTCAGTGCTGTGCTGAATAGGAGTGGTGAGAGAGGACAGCCTTGTCTTGTGCCAGTTTAGAGGGAAGGCATTTAGTTTTTCCCCATTGAGGATAATATTTGCCACTGGCTTGTGGTAGATGGCCTTAACTATATTGAGAAAGGTTCTTTCCATTCGCATCTTGCTGAGAGTTTAGATCAAGAATGGATGTTGAACCTTATCAAATGCTTTCTCTGCATCTATTGATATGATCATGTGGTTTTTATTTTTCTTGTTGTTGATTTTGTGTATTATGTTGATAGATTTACGGATGTTAAAACAGCCTTGCATTCCACACCACGACATGCAGTAAAAGTCTCACTACAACCGTGTCAGTGGGGACACAACGCCAGACAACAGCATGCATAGAAAATAAAAATGGTAGTTCTGATGTCCAGAGAGTACCTACCATATAGTTAACCTCTGACACAAGGAGTGTAGAGTACTAATATGGAAGATGTCCATAGAACTCAAAGAAAGAATAGATCAAGCTGAAGAGAACACAATCAGAAAACTCCAAACTGAAATAGAAGAACTAAAAAACTCAGTAGATGAAATTAAAAACTCAATGCAGGGTCTGGAGAGATAGCATGGAGGTAAGGCATTTGCCTTGCATGCAGAAGGGCGGTGGTTCAAATCCCGGCATCCATATGGACGGTCCCCCGAGCCTGCCAGGAGCAATTTCTGAGCATAGAGCCAGGATTAACCCTGAGTGCTGCCGGGAGTGACCCAAAAACCAACAACAACAACAACAACAAAACCTCAATGCAAAGCCTCTCAAACAGAGTAACAGAAGCCAAAAACAGAATCAGTGAACTGGAAGATGAGATGCAGAACAATTCCATACAGGAGGAGATATTAGAAAAGAACCTTAAAGCAAATGATCAGACAATGGAATAAATACTCAAAGATTGTTAACAGATGAAAATAAAAGTCCTTGACAAATTGAACAGAAACAAAATAGTGAATCACAGGAGTCCCGAGGCCCAGGAAGAAGATCTCCAGGAAGAATCAACAGTCAAAAGCATCATCACAGAGAAACTCCCAGAGCTAAAGACTATATACAACCAAATTCTGCATACCCGAAGAGTACCAACTAAAAGAGACCCAAAGAAAAGCACCCCAAGACACATCCTAGTCACAATATCATATCCCATGATAAAGATTGACTACTGAAAGCAGCATTATTGAAAAGGGAAACTACACTCAAAGGTAAATCCTTAATATTCACAGCACATATGTCACAAGAAACCCCAAAGACCAGAAAACAGTAGCTGGATATTGTGACCAGACTGAATGAAATGGATGTATTACCTAGAATATTGCAACTAGCCTGACTCACATTGGTTTGAAGGAAGGATACATAGCTTCATGGATAAGCAACAGCTCAGAATATTTACAGATACAAAACCAGCCTTAAAAGAAAAGCTGAAAGGTTTACTTTAAGATAAGACAGACCAACATACACATCTAACTAATACACAAAAATTGCATTCAATCTCATGACAATCATCTCCCTCAAGTCAATGGACTAAATGAATCAGTTAAGAGACATAAAATGGCTAAATGGATCAAAAAGAGGAATCCAACCTTCTGCTGAATACAAGAAACACACCTAAATAGTCATAACAAACATAGTCTCAAAATTAAAGACTGGAGAAAAAAATCATCCAAACAAACGGCACCCTTAAAAGAGGTGGAGTGGTCGTATAAATATCAGACGACACAAAAGTTACACTCAGAAAAGTTGTAAGGGACAAAAAAGGTTGTAAAGGACACTTCATACTAATCAAGGGATATATGTTAAAGGAAGAAATCACACTAATGAACATATATGAAACCAATGAAAGATCAGCAAATCATCTAATACAATTATCGACAAATTTGAAAGAGGATATAATAATAACACAATAAATGTGGGAGACCTCAACAGGGCCCTGTCACGTTTGCAAGGTCAACCAGACTGAAACCCAACAAAAATATACTAGCCCTGAAAAGAGCAATGGAAGAAAGAGGCATAGTAGATATACATAGGACACTACATTTCCCAAAACCTGGAAACACATTCTTCTTCAATGTACATGGGTCATTTTTCAGGATAGACCACATGCTAGCACACAAAACATACCTCCATAAAATCAGGGCATAGAAATGCTGCAGGCTACCTTCATTGACTGCAAGGTTTTGAAATTATATGTGAACAAAGAGGTACACAGAAGAAAAACTTTAACATCTGGGAATTAAATAGTATACTACTAAACATCCAATGGGTCTAAGATAAAAATCAAAGAGGAAATCAAAACTTTCCTGGAAACAAATGACAATGAAGTCACAAACTATCAGAACCTACGGGACACAGCAAAAGTGGTACTGAGAGGGAAAATTTATAGCTTTTTAAGCACACATCAGGAAGGAAGAAGCAACATACATAAGTAGCTTTATGATGCAGCTCATAAAATTATAAAATGATCAATAAAAGGAACCAAAATTAGGGAGACAGAAGTAAATAACAAAGCTTAGAGCAGAAATCAGAAACCCAAAAAACAATTCGAAAGATCAAGAAAGGCAGAAGTTGGTTTTTGAAAAAAAAATGAACAAGATTGATAGACCATTGGCAAAACTCACAAAGAACAAAATAAAGAGAAACTTGGTAACCTATATTAGAAATGAAAAGGGAGAGATCATGACCAGTGTTACAGAGATTCAAAGGATAATCAGACACTACTTTGAGAAACTCTATGCCACCAAACATGAGACCCTGCAATAAATGGATAAATTTTTTGATGCTTATAATCTTCCAAGGTTGAATAAGGAGGATATAGCATGTCTAAACACCCCCATTACCATTGAGGAAATTTAAATGGTAATCAAATGTCTGCCCAAACAATTAAGCCTAGGCCCAGATGGATTAAGTATAAAATTCTTTCAAACCATTCAAGTGGAACAACAACTGATAATTTTCAGTCTCTTTCATGAAGCGGAAAAAAACGGAACACTTCCAAATTGTTTTTATGAAGCCAACATCACCTTGATACCAAAACCAGACAGAGATGCTGCCAAAAAAGAAAATTACAGATCAATATCCCTGATGAAGACAGATGCAAAGGTTCTCAACAATATCTTGGCCAATAGGATCCAATGCCTCATCAAGAAGATCATTCAAACAACCAAGTAGGTTTCATCCCAGAAATGCAAGGATGGCTTATCATCAGTAAATCTATCAAAATAATATACAACATCAACAATAAGAAAACTAAAAAAACGCATGATCATTTCAATAGATACAAAGAAAGCATCTGATAGGTAAAAAACGTATTCTTGATAAAAAACTATCAGCAAGATGGGAATGAAAGTAACCTTTCTCAAAATATATATAAGGCCATCTACCACAAACCAATGGTAAATATCCTCAATGGAGAAAAACTAAAAGCCTTCCCTCTAAATTCTGGTACAAGACAAGGCTGTCCTCTTTCACCACTCCTATTCAACATAGTACTGGAAGTACTCTCTATAGCGATTAGGCAAGAAAAAGATATCAATGTTATTCAGATAAGAAAGGAAGAAGTCAAGCTCTCACTGTTTGCAGATGACTTGATACTGTATTTTGAAATGTCTAAAGATTCTGCCTAAAAGCTTCTAGAAAACAAATAGATTCATATAGCAAAGTAGCAGGATGCAAAATTAATACACAAAAATCAATAGCCTTTTAAAACACCAATAATGATAGGGAAGAAATGGACATTAAGAAAACAACCCCATTTACATCAGTGTCACAAAAACTCAAATATCTTGGAGTAAACTTGACCAAAGACGTGACAAACCCATACAAAGATATATTTGATCGCATATATTCTTTAGCTCTGGAAGTTCCTCTTTAATGATGTCCTTGACCGTTGATTCTTCTGAAATTTTCTTCCTGGGTTTCTGGGACTCCAATGATTTTTAAGTTGTTTCTGTTGAACTTATCATAAACTTCTGTTTTCATCTGTTCCCATTCTTTGACTAATTTTTTCATTGTCTGTTCATTTGCTTTAAGTTTTTTTTCAATCTCTCCCGCTGTATGGGTTTGTTATTTATCTCATCTTCCACAGCACCAATACTATTCTCAGTTTCTGTTACCCTGGTGTAGAGCTAATCCATTTTGTCATTCAATTTGTTTACTGATTTTTTTCAGGCTTGCTATTTGACCTGTTATTTCAGTTTGGAGTATTGTGTTTTTTGTCTTCATATTTTCTTGGTTCTTATTAGGGTTCTGTTCAACTCGATCCATGGTTTCTTTGAGTTCTTTGAGCATCTTCCATAGTGCTTGTCTAAACAACTTATCTGAGAGATTCATTAGTTGGTTGGTCATTTTATGGTCATCAGAATTGTCATTTTCAGGGGCCGGGCGGTGGCGCTGGAGGTAAGGTGCCTGCGCTAACCTAGGACGGACCGCGGTTCGATCCCCCGATTCCCCATATGGTCCCCCGTGCCTGCCAGGAGCGACTTCTGAGCGAATAGCCAGGAGTAGCCCTTGAACGTCACCGGGTGTGGCCCAAAAACAAAAACAAAAACAAAAAAAAAAGAATTGTCATCTTCATTCTCTATGTCTGATACTGGCCTGAGTTGTTTCCACATTGTCACACTTGTATTGTGGTTTTTTCTACGTGTTGTGGTGGTATTCATTGGCTAAATGATATACAAGGACATGCTCCTCTGGCTCCACCCTTTATGGGTGGGTTGACTTGCCTCCAAGGAAGGGGTGTCCTCCGTGGATCAAGCTTAACACAGGATCAAATCTTAGGCTCAAGCATACAGCAGAGAAGACAGTCTGGGGAGAAATGCTGGGCGTCAGTAATCTAGCACAGTTCTTAGTGTGATTTTTTTTCTTTTTGTGATGGCGTTCTTTCCTTAGAAAGAGCACGCATAGCCACATAGTGAAGCGGAGTAGCTGTGCTCTGCTGGAGCCTCTTTTAGGCCCACTCCCAAGAGGTTCAGGCGACAGGACAGGAGACAGACACACACAGGCAGCACTCACAATTTCTCACGGTCGGGCCCCACTGAGCAGGTGTAGTTTTGTAGATTTCCCCAGCCTGACGTTACAAACAGGGGACCTGACTTCTGCAAAGTACTGCTTATAGCCGGTTTTCATGTTATGAAGCAGTTCCTTGGTGTTCCCGCCCTTGAATGAGCCTCTAGGTGAGCGAGTTTTCTGGAGCCTCTTTTTGGACCACTCCTAAGAGGTTCAGGTGACAGGACAGGAGACAGACACACACAGGCAGTGCTCACAATTTCTCACTGTATGGCCCCACTGGGCAGGTGTAGTTTCATAGATTTTCCCAGCCTGATGTCACAAACAGGGTACCTGACTTCTGCAAAGTACTGCTTATAGCCGGTTTTCACTTTATGAAGCAGTTCCTTAGTGTTCCCACCCTTGAATGATCCTCTGAGAGAGCAAGTTTTCTGGAGCCTTTTTTCGGCCTACTCCCAAGAGATTCAGGTGACAGGACAGGAGACAGACACACACAGGCAGCACTCACAATTTCTCACGGTCTGGCTCCACTGGGCAGGTGTAGTTTCGTGACTATCAACTTTTTAATGTTTTTTAATTTACTCAAAAAAGCTTAATCATTTCTGCTATTAATTTTACATATTTTATTATATATCCATAATCCCTTCAAATTTTCTATTATAATGGAAGCTATTAATTTTATATAATAAACTGTAGATTATATCATTATTTTATTTCTTTACACTAAATTTTTAAATCACGATCTTGGCAAACATTTACTTTTTTCCTGAACTGCACATAATTCCAATCAACTAACCGTATACAACACCAATTCTGGAATGTACATGCACACAAATGCAGAGAATTTTGTGAAAAATTTACTGCATGTATTTAGCTTTAGTGGATCTTACTAGGTATTCCAAATCAACATTAATCTTTTCTGCTACTGCTACTGGAAAAGTATGATGTATTTCCAGCTTGATTAACCAAGAAGAGTTTCAGTTTCTACTTGACTGACTACATATTCATTGACCATTGAGATCTTTCATATAAAGTCCTAATTAATCTCATATTGATATGGAACTCTTTTTTTAAAATAAAAATTTGTTTTATTCAGAGATATTGAGAAAGGATATGGAGGGGGAGAGAGAGAATAATTAGATCAAGAGAGAATGCAGGCTTCTCTAAAGAGCACCCCAGTACACTTCCCAGCATGAAAGTAAGAAAGTATGAATGTACACATCTCAAGAGTGAGAGTGAGTAACTGTCCTGTACTCTTGCATGGGTAGACAACACTTTACACAGCAATAATACAAGAGCCAAAGAAGCTCATATGCCTGGAGATGAAGTATTCATTTTTATAATATTAATTTTTATTTTGATCAAAGTGTATTACTTATCTTTCACAGTAATATTTTAGGTACACAGTGACATTGAATCAGAGGAATTCTCACCACCAATGTTGTCCTCCCTCCACCCCTGTTCCTAGTATTCACCCCATATCCCTTCCTTTACCCCCCTGGCTGCTAGTATAAGTGTTCCCCTCTGTATCTAGCTTGTTGTAGATTTGGTATCTATTCTGTTGTCATTGGTTTTATATTTGGTGTTTAAGTCTGATCATTTTTTATTTCTACTTAATGATCATGCAACTGTTTTGTCTTGGTACCCTCCATTATTTCTCCCTCAATTTGTGAGGTGAAAAAGATGGTTCAAGTTATGTGGCTCTATTTGAAGGAAAGGAAAAATAAAATGGGGCAATAAAATCAAACAAGCAAAAAGTAGGTGGAGTCCTTCTAGATTCTAGAGGTTGTAAATATCAAGTTGAGAGAAGAAAGGAGAAAAGGAAAAAAAATAACAACAATACAAAAGGAAAAGTCAAACAAAAAATTCAAAAGCACCACAGCAATAAAGACAACCACCACACAATAACCACGTCCTGGTGGGCTCTGGAAATTATATGGAATTTTGAGGATAAAACCTGGGTCAACTGTATACAAGACAATCACCCTACCCAATGGACTATAACTCAGGTCCTTATAAGTCCCTTTTAACTGTAGCTCTCAACGTTAACAACTTCAAAATGAACTATCTCAGTGTAAACATCTACAACACTAAGATAAATGTATTTTTATTCACAAAATAAATGTTCTACTCACATTTGTAAACAAACTCCCCAGTGCAACATTGCTGCTTGGAAATTATGAGAATCTTAAAATAACAGAGACAGTAAACTATAATATTTATGTCCTTTACCCTTAAAAATGTGTTTATAATAGAAACAACCAAAATACCCAGCAAGATATGAATAGGTAATGAAATCATGGTGTATATATGTATATATGTGTTTATGTGTGTATATTGACCATATATTTATATACACACATTGCAGCCATAAGGAAAATTAAGTCAGTCTTGCAATTCACTGCAATTTGTATGGAGTGGTGGTCATTATATTAATTGAAATAAGTCAGAGGGAAAAAGACAAACATTGCATGTTCTCACTCACAGTATGTATAATCTGGGGCTACAGGAGGCACAGTCGGGGTGATCCTTGAGTGCAAAGTCAGTAGTAAGCCTTGAACATTGGGGGGTGTGACCCAAACTACTAAAACAAAACAAAACAAAGCAAAAAAAGATTCCTCTATTGCAGGGCCACAAAATGTTGTACAGAGGGCCCCAAATGGCCCTTAGGCCTCGAGTTTGAGACCCCTGATATATAAACAAAACAAAGGATTAGAAAACTCCTGACCTTGAATTACAAAAAGTAGAGCACTATGCATGGGGAAAGAGGTAGACTTATCATAAAGATAGTGGTGAAGGATCTTATACATTTGGGTGATGGTGAATTATAAAAACTATCTATATAAATGTTAGCATTCTGGTAACCATAATAACTATACTAGTTCTACTCATACCGTTTTTATCTATACATATAGTTTTATATTCTCCAATAAATCTAAAAATACTATGTTGAACATTAAGTATGAGTCGTTTTAACTGTTTAAAATAAAGAAAACTAATATGTTAGATGCACATTTTATTTTTAAAACCTAAAATACTTAATGTTTCCCTTTCTCCACCTCTGTGAAACGCATAGAGAGTAGGTTCACACATAGATTTTCCTTGTAGTCAAAGAATATTTGTGGGTGGATTGATTTCTGCTTCTCTGGGGTGCACATTACACATTCCAAAGCATCCATGGAAACATCACTACATAAACAGGACATTTAGCCACAGTGACATTTATGGCCTCAGAACCTAAGGTCAATGTTAAGAACTACTATAATTTAAGCTTTGAAAAGTTCCAAACCTCCACTTTTAAAATCTTTCAAAACATTTTAATGAATTTTTTCACGAAGGAAATAAAGAAAAATATTTATTTTATCTCAGACAGTATATTATTAGAGTCTTCTGAACAGTTCAGATAGGCTACATGGTATTGTTTTTGAGAACTACAAATAGAATTTTTTTGTGAGAATGGGGAAATTTACTGTTTCTGAGAAAAACTTGTTTGTCATTTTCAAACACTTTGTCCTTTGGAGAGTGTTTTGCAGTATGCCTTTTACAACAATATTTTCTGAATATTCTTGAATGTTTCTGTACACAACTGTATCAACTCTTTCTTTCCTCTGGGGGAAGTATTTGTTGAATCATTGAAACCACGTACAGACTCTTACACGTACTTTTTCATAGCTCAAATTGAATATAAGCAAGATTCATATTAATTTCTCAAAGCCAACAAGGAATTACATAACTTTAGAAAACAGAAGAAAATATTACTTACTTGCAACATTTTTACCTTGTAAATCATTGTTTTAAGGACTTTGAAACAGCCTCTAAACTTTAATTTTTAAATAGTATTTTGTTCTGTATAAATAATTTTCAAACATTTAATAAAAAATGTAAGTTTATCAAACCAGAGTGATAATCCAATGTTTGGCATCCAATCCTGGAATTATATGTTCCCTTGAAAAATTTTCCCAGGAAATAGTTCCTGCAATTCATCAGGAGTGGCTCTGGAGCAATTCTAAGTGTCTCAGAATAACAACAAGAAGAACAAAACCAAAGCAAATGTAGACTTTATTAATTTTGACTGTCAGTAGCTTTTATTTGTG
>PVKC010032779.1:0-13917 GCA_004027635.1 Crocidura indochinensis | reverse complement strand
TAAGACCCAGGGGATTTAGGAAAGGAAGGATAGTCTTAATATGGCAGAGATCTATCACCATCACCCAGGGAAAAGAATGACTTTGTATTTATACAAAAGGAAGCTGGTGGAAGTTTGAGGTTGGGGAAAGATGAAATCTGATTATTTTAAAATAATATTACTGACAATTCTGTGACTTCTGGCAGAGTAGAACAGAGAAACAGGCAATCCAATGCAGACAATTATGTATTTGTTTCCCATTTTAGAAATGCTCTTTTCCTACCTTCTCTTGATCTTTGGGGATCCTTTTTTCTACACTTGTCTTTTAAAAATGAATAAAAAAATTTCTTTTCAGGCACTGTGATTTGCAATACAATGAAAGTCCTTTCCTGGCTACCTCACTCCCACCACTTGTATCAGCATCTCTCCATCATGCTGGCTTTCCAACTCCTTTGCTCCACCTTTCTTTTGCATATTCACTTTGGTATCTGATTGTCATAGTTTGTTCAAATTGTTTGTTCATACCATTACTGTGTTTCTTTGATTCCACAATGAGAGGCCCATTCAGTATTTGTCCTTCTCCCCTCGACTGACTTCAGTTAGTAGGATGCCCTTCAATTCCATCCATTCACACAGCAGCAAATTACAAGATTTCACTTTTTCTTATATTTGTATATTTATCAAAATTTCTTTATCCATTTGTTTATTTTAGGGCAATTAGATTGTTTCCAAATCTTGCTTAGTGTGAATAGAATGTGAGTTAAGATATTTTTTTTGATTGGTGTAGATGGAAATGATAGGGGTACATGTGATCTCAACTCAGTTCTTTTTGGTGATGGTGGGGGGGTACACCTTGTGGTGCTCAGAGCTTATACTCAGGAATTACTCCTGACAAGGCTTGAGAAACCTTAAGGGGTGATTTCTAGAGATCAAACTCGGATTGGCTGCGTGAAAGGTAAGTTTCTTAGCCACTATACTTTCTCTCCAATCCTTAGAATCCCAATTCTTAATTTTTCTTTGCCTTTCTGAGGTCAAACCTAGAACCATTAGGGGACCATAAAAAGCATTGGTGTTTGAACTGAGATTGGCCATATGCAAGTCTAATATTTTAATCCCATACTATCTCTTTGACCCCAACCATTTTTTTTTAATTTGTGCCACACTCGGTCGTGCTCAGTGGTTACTACTGGTTCTGGGCTCAGAAATAGTTCCTGCAGGCTCAAGGGATCATATGGGATGCCAGGGATGGAAAATGTGTCTGAACTGGTTTGATTGCATGCAAGGCAAATGCCACACCACTGTGCTATCCTTCGTCCCCTTCTCAACCATTCTTAATTCTTGAGAAATCTCTATATTGTTTTTCATGAAGACAAGGCAAGAAAATATTTTTACCTGAAGTGGCCAAGCATATTTTTTTTTCCCAACAACACCAGTTTGTTTCTTTTTGTGATGAGGTCAAACTCACTTTTAATGAGGTAAAGTGATACCTGACTGTTCTTCATGATGTCCTTTGTGAGGGAGGTCCAAAGCTGTAATTCAGAGCAATTTCAACTATTCACAGGAAACCAGAGTGAACAGGTCAGTCCTAGGGACAACCAACCAACATCATCCCTTTTGTTCTAAGGAGTCTCCCAGTTACCTGATTATGTTTGGGAGGACCGTATGGTGCTGTTAGTGAAAAAATGGGTTTATTCTTCAGCTCATGTGTTCTGAGAAATATATGAAAGATTCACACACAAAACCTAGAAGCTGTATAGTTCAAGTAAATGGGCCCTGGCCTAGATTTTTCCTTTTACTTTCTATGACAGTACATTGTGGTATTCTTATTGTATAATATCCGAAGTCTTGTTTTTAACTGTCTACTCACCTCCAATATATAATGACATGGTCTTGTTCTTATACTGTTCTCTATCTAGTGTAAGCTTTCATAGTCTGAAACCTGCAGTTGGAATCTTGCCATCTGTGTACACTTGCTACTCCATAACCTGATGCTGGGCCACAATAGGATTGGACATGTGTGATTTTCTGTACACTTGGCATTTTTTCTTAAATTTTCCATCCATGACCACATTTTGATGAGTGAGATCCCTGCTTTTCTGTCATCTGTTTGGATATTCCTATATCCCACCCAGAGCTAGTCTTTTTTATTTTGAGTGTATATATTTATATCAGGTGAGATTAAAAATTAACTAGTTCACCTGACTTTTCTTTTTTGGTTTTGGGTCATACCCGGCAGTGCTCAGGGGTTACTCCTGGCTCCATGCTCAGAAATTGCTCCTGGCAGGCACGGGGGACCATATGGGGCACCGGGATTCGAATCGATGACCTTTTGCATGAAAGGCAAACGCCTTACCTCCATGCTATCTCCCGGGCCCCTCACCTGACTTTTCACCCTCCCATGCCCACCATCTGTGTGCCAGAGATTGAACTGGGGTTGCCCATCGTTGAATGTAACTTAACTCATGAACTATTTTTCATCCCGTTTTGATTTATATTTCCCTGATGTTAATTTGACATCTATCTCAAGAGTGTCTCTGCAAAATATTTCCTCATTTCTCTTCTCAAGCCTCCTAATACAAAAGTGAATTGTTATTACTCCTTTCCAGTTGAACCTTTTCACCATTATTTAAGTTTATGTGTGACTTTTTTAATGGTTTGTGAACTCATTTTGGGAGGATATGGTCATATTTCCCCCCTTTTTGTCCTTGCTCCGTGGTGTAGCACCTAAGATATAATGGCATTCAACAAAATTTGATGAGTGAATGAAGAAATGAACAAATGAAAAGCTGTTTGACTAACACTAAATATTCAAACGCATATTTGATTGAACAAAGAGAGGCTTTAAATAATTCAGTGCCGTCAAAATGGGCTGTGCACATATAGAAGCACTTTGAATATAATGTGCAGATGCAAAGGCATCCGATATCAGAAATCTTTGTGGGAATTTGATTTGTGGAGTCATGGAGCAGTCCTTTTGATTACAGTGCCATCTGTTGGAAAGAGCTCAAGGCTGTTAGCTTACTTACCAACTTTTGTTCATCTTTTCCATCACCATTCACAGCAGGCTGGGAGATGAGCATACTTAAATGCAGCCAGTATCAGTCAGACAGAACCAGAAATCATACCTCTTTGTTTCAGATTGTCAAGGACTGCTGCAAAACTCCCTTTAGTTTCATGGGTATGAAGGGTGACTTATGGCTTTTCAGGCTACTCATTTGTTGAACAGCCTTCAGTGGGTTTTCTCTGTGTCCTTGCCTCACTTACAAAACTACTGCAATATAAAAAAAGTCTATTTTTTTTCAACCACAAACGACTGAGGTGATTTATTTGATGAATGAGTCAAATCATTATGAGATCACTTTAACTAACAAGGCTCTTTAATGCATTTGGAATGATGTGATTTGTTAAGCAGAAACATTGACATGCAACTACTAAGGGTCCATCAGCAATTCCATTTAAGCATTTTTAATGTGAACCACTTCCTTAAGGATGCAGTGCTTTGTGGTGGGAGGCACAGGAGAAATACAGATTTTGGGTCTCTGAGTTTGAAATGTTGCCCCAAATCATAATGGTTATTGAATACTTGATATATGGCCAATGCAAATGAAGAACTGAATTTTTAACTTAACTTAATTATAACCAGTTAAAAATTAAAAACTGACATAGCTACTAGAAAAGTTCTAAGAATATTTGGAAAAATTGGGATACATGGATTTGGTTTTCAACTGTAAAATTTTAAATTACAGTTCTGATGAAAATGTAGTGTATTCATTAAGGTCTATTCTATACTCACTGATATGAAAACCTTTAATGCAAAATGAGGAAAAAGTATCTCATTATTGGCCTTTAATAATCACTACATGTTAGAATAATAGTACTATACATATATATTACCTTGAAGTATGTTTAAACTTTCATCTTTGATTTTTTTAAGTGTCTATTAAGTTTTCCAAATTCACATATTTCTGCTGAATTGTTTTTGACTATATCATCTGTGCAAGGGATAACCATTATACCTTCATATTCTATTCTAAGTGGAATCCATATCTTATTCTATTAGTAAAATCCATATCCTATGCCAAAAGAATCCATATTCTATTCTAAGTGAAATCAAATAACTTGAATGGGACAGCCTACTGGGCCAATAACCTTGGATCAATGACCCCATCAAGTTGGATGAGGATAGAACAACCAAGGCTAAAAGCCAACATTATAGTATTGGATTGCTTGCCTTGTCTGATGTGTACTCTGTCTGAATACATAGAAAGAAAAATTCAGAAGAGCCCTACTACTCTTCTGGAGACTTCTTTAACTTGGATCAGCTATATTTTATCCCCTAAGGTTTTGGGAATCTTCTTGCTAGAAAGACATACATAGTTGGATATGGAACTCAAACGTGAAGCAAAAAACAGATAAACTTATGGTAATCCAAAGTCCATTTTAGCACTGCAAGAGTTTGAAGAGGATTCTGAATGCAGACTCTAAAAAGTGTAGAATAGGCTCATGAGCAGAACCACGATGTCTGGGAATACAATGGCAATCCTCTGTGATGGCCATTTCTTGTATATTTACTATAAATCCTCTTTGGTTTAACCTTGCTTGAGTAGACTTTCTAATTTTTGTTTTGTATTTTTTCCAGCCACACCCAGCCACACTCAGTTACTCCTGGCTCTACATTCAGAAATCATGCTTAGCAGTCATGAGAGACCATATGGGATGCTGGAGATTGAATATCCGTTGGCCACAGGCAAGGTAAATGCTCAAGTTTCTGTGCTATTGCTTTAGCTCCAGATTTTCTAATTTTTAACACAAATTATTTTATCATATATGCATGATCAGGAAAATGAGGTAAACATTTGTAAAAGTGCAAAGTGCAAAGTGGTGGCTATAGCTATTTTGGTGACTATATTGCCATATTGTGGCAATATGGGCATACATTGTGTATAAATGCATGTTATATACTAATAATTATGTCAGTTGTATCTCAATATTGAATTATACAAACAATAAACTTAGAGAAATGAGTAATTATAGGAAGGTGTAGGAATCTAGGTAGGGATGAACTAGGATTAGCGTCTTCAATAATGACCTGTAGATTTGAAGATTATCGATATCCTAAAGACCTTTTCAAGGAGTCTCCATAAAGTCTAAACTATTTTCCTAATACCATGAAGCTATTGTTTGTTTTTTCTTGTGCTAATGCTCTCATGAGTATACATTGGTGTCTTCAAGAGACCACATGATGTGCAACAGATTAAATAAGAAAGCAAATAATAAGAACCCAGATGTCTCATATTAAACCACACAGAGAAATGTCAAATAATGTTTTTCTGATCATTTAAAACATTGTGAAAAGTAATTATTTTAATCTCAGTGATAATATGCTAGCACATAAGAGGTTCATTAAATATTTTAAAGATACTCCATTTTGCCTGCTACTATGTTAAATACCTATAGGTATAACCCTTACAAACAGATACTCTCTTCTTAGTAATCAATAAAAGTACTAGTTTCTGCAGAGAAACTAGTAAGATAAATCTGCCAAGAGCTCATAAAGGGAGACCTGGTGGAGAGTTACACTGAGATTTTATTTTCTGTTCACGATACTTCAGACTCAAACAGGGGCCAAATAACAGTGTGATTAAAGTGGCTTTCAAGCCTGACATCAAAATCAACTTAGGGGACTAAAATAAATCTAGATTCCCAGACCTCTGTTTCCAGATACTTTTGTCAGAACATCTGAGAGGAGTCCTGGGAATTTTTTAAAACAGCATCTCAGTTATTTCCTTGCACAAGATGTGAAGAGGAACAAAGATACCATTTAATTACAGAGAGCTGGGCAACAGACAACGAGAACAAATACTGACCTTTTACAGCTCTGGGGCTACTGGCATGAGGCTTGGTCTTAGGTCAGTGGGGGGTCACAGCACAGAGGTGACACAGCCTCCTTACTGGCCCACCAGTGCCACCTCTGAACTGTTGATATGTGTTCATGGTCATGATCTCAGAGCACATTCCGAACCCGCCAGACTTGAGAATGGGAGAAGATGCGGACCTGTAAACAAAATCCAGATGTTGATGCCTTCCTTCCCAAATTTTAGTTTCTTACAGATATTTTCAGGACTGAAAGTGGCTTCTGAAGCAGAAGTTCACTGTACTTCAAGAGCTTGGTTTGAATTTGTCATTTGTAGAGCAAACCGGAGGAAATGTCTCCCTGCAGCACAAGTGGGGTGCTGCTCTGTGTCCTGAAAGGAGAGGAGTCGCCTCTTCACAGTGGCTCCCTGCAGACACATATTGATTTCTTCTGAGGGTTTAAAAAGTGCCGTGTTTATTTTCTCCTCACTCTGACCCTGTACACAGGGAAGGTAGAGGGGGATGAGAGTGGAATTTCCTTTCATTTCTTCTTCACTCTGGGGTCATTTATTGACGTGGATTACCAGCTTTTTTTGGCTCCCTGAAAATTTTCCCTTTATTACCAGCCTGTCTTTGAGAAATGATCTGCCTTCTGGACAATGGGCTGCGACAGGACACAGGCTTGTCCACACATAATATCTTATTCTGGGGGACAGGGCTACCTGTTAGTACAACGGAAGTAACTCCGAATGCCACACTGATAGGACAGCTCTGTCCTGGACAGTGACAGGGGTGGGAACAAGCCAATCTAGGGCCAGTTAGAGTTTATTTCTAGAATTGATTTATGGGTTTATTAACTAGGTCTGCTAGCAAGCAGAGCCGTCCCGGTCTTCTTCCTGTCTGTGTGCAGGAAGATTATTATTGGAGAAAATGTTGCCCAAAGATCTAGCAGGAAACAGAAGAAAGATTGGGAGATAAAGAACCCTGAAGATGGCTCTTAGAGCTCCTAGAGCCAATGAAATCTGTGGTGAGATCCATTATTTTAGATTCACCAATGCTGAGACAATGAATATCTGTTTTTCTCAAGCAATCTTAAGTACTGATTAATAAATCATTATTATAAAGAAGTATATACATGCCATTTGGGTGGTGTGTGAGAACTCAGAGAAAAAGGTAATAAAAGTATCAGTTCAACAGGATATTCATTCCTATGGACAATTCCAAATTTTTAGAAAGAGGTTTCTTCTTACTTACTTTTGGAACTTGTTCATTTTGAGTCATCTGCAGGGAAGAGTAATAGAGTTAATCTTAATGATAATTGGGAGTAAAGTAGATCTGACATTTATTTGAAAGCATAATGTGAATTAATAATTTGAATGTAAGAAAATTTAAGCCTGCATTTTTGAAAAACATTTCCATTTTAAAATCTTATATTTTATAAGCACAGTCACCTAAAAATGTGTCCTTTTGCAAAACTGCCATCACCTGTAAAAACTCCTGTAACTTTACACCTTCATTGAATGTATTTTCTTATTCCTTTTTCTTTATCTCTTTTCTTTTTATTTTTCTTCTTTTTCTTTTGGTGATACTGTGTGATAACAAACCCAATGTCTCATACATGCAAGGTAATAAGCATTCAACCTCTTTTTTTTTTGGTTTTTGGGCCACACCCGGTGACGCTCAGGGGTTACTCCTGGCTATTCGCTCAGAAGTCGCTCCTGGCAGGCACGGGGGACCATATGGAGAACCGGGGAATCGAACCACGGTCCGTCCTAGGTTAGCACAAGGCAAGGCAGGCACCTTACCTCCAGCGCCACTGCCCGGCCCCCAACATTCAACCTCTTGATTACTTTTTAAAGCTTTTCAGTTGTTATATGTTGTCAGTCTGATCATGCATTTTAATTTACCTTGAATTATCTACTGTTCTGCTTTGTTCACCACTTAATTTCTGAAAATGTTACCAATTTCATCATTTTTATTGCTATTTTCTCAGCCATCATTTCCCTTTATTATTGGGTTTGCCACCACAATGCCTTTCTTACTTTGTGCTGAGTTTTACAAATGTGAACCTATCTCTGAAACAGAGTTGCACCCTAATAAAGAAATGGAAGACGTTATTTTGGAGTCAGAGTGGTGGAGCTAGAAAGCTGGCATTATGGCAGAGTGCAAGAAGGTCAGAATCCCTTGCTTTACTCAGTCTGTTTGCTGGCCAGTGACCAGGCTGCTTTTTCACTTTTCTGTTCTTTAATAGTCTGCTTCTTAGTTTTTAGATGGGAGGAAAGTTCAGTTCAAATGCATTTCATCTGACCCAAGCCTCCTCCTTGAGTGCCCAGAGTGCAAACAGACCCTTCATGCCAGTTCTCTGCAGAGAAATGCTTTGGTCCTTGATCCCTAAGGCATAGCCAGGGGTATGTGGGAGGTGATATACTGCCACCTGGTGTCTGAGTGTCATCTGGGCCATTTGACGTCTTGCTACATCACATCGGTATCTCAAAAAATAACAATGAAATGAGCATGGAAGTTGCATTTAGTCCTATTTTTTCCTGATAATCAAAAATGGTCTTAAAAGCCACATCATTTTTTAGGAGAGGGGAGCCTGGAAACAGACTACATTGATTGATTTCAGTCTATCTTTGACTGATTTCAGCATATTTTCAGCAGGCTGGTTGATATATAGGGAGGGCCCAGCTTTTGGAAAATAAAACTTAAGATGAAATTGCTAGTACTGAAGTAGCCCAGAGGGATGAAGACCATATCTCTTTGTGATACAAATCCTGAACTCCCGAAATAAAGAAACAGTGGACCCACTCTGTAGAAGAATGGACTCCATCTGGAATGGAGAAACTACAGAAGAATTAAACAAAAAGTCGTGATAAAAATATGAAAGGACATTATGAACTGGGGAACATTGGTGGAGGGCCATGTGCACTAGTGAAGGGTGTTGTACATTGTATGACTGAAACTCAATCATGAACAACTTTGTAACTGTGTGATTCAATTAAAATTATCTGGGCCGGGCGGTGGCGCTAAAGGTAAGGTGCCTGCCTTGCCTTGTGCTAACCTAGGTCCGACCGCAGTTTGATCCCCCGGTTCCCCATATGGTCCCCCGTGCCTGCCATGAGCGACTTCCGAGGGAATAGCCAGGAGTAACCCCTGAACATCACTGGGTGTGACCCAAAAACCAAAAAAAAAAAAAAAAAAAAAAAAAAGAGAAAATTATTTATTTATTGTTTTTTTTTTTTGCCACATCAGGTGGCGCTCAGGAGTTACTCCTGGCTATGCACTCAGAAATCACTCCTGGCTTGGGAGACCATAAAGGACACTGGGGGATCAAACTGTGGTCTGTCCTAGGTTAGTGCATGCAAGGCAAACACCCTACTACTTGTGCCACTACTTTGGTCCTTCAATTAAAAAATTATTTTAAAATACATTTTAAAAAGAAAGAAATATTTTTAAAGGACCCTCAACAGTGCAAGGCTTTCCCTGTGACAATGATCAAGCTAATTTTTATGTATGCAGAGAACTCCAGGCAAGATAATTTGGAGGATTTATATATAACTTCCTCCCAAAATCCTTCTGTGCTTCCAAGCCTGCTGTTCTCTCTTGAACACATAGCCCTCTTTTCTGTCTTTCCTCTGCCTTTTCTAATTTGGAGAAGTTTGTACTCTCTTGAACATATATTCCTCTTTTCTCTCTCTCCTCACATTTTACTTGAAATTTCTTTCAATAACTATTTTACTTTATAATTTTGCTTCCTTCTGAAATTCTTTTCTGGAATGGAAGGAGACATCCTGTGCTGTTTCTTTTCTTGCAAAGAGAAATTCCTGGCTCTCCCATAAATCTATGACCTCAGAGAAATCAGGGGTCATTTCCAGTACTGTGCAGAACAAGTAAACTTCAGTGCAGTTTCATGACTGCTTCATGGAGCTGGTGGGATGTCTACATCTGTGGCAGGATGGTGCTTGTTGTAGTTTGCCAGTCCTGACTCATGTTTCACATTTCTTTAAGTGGCCAAGAAGGTTGAGTAGAGAGGTAGGAGCACTGTTTTTTTGAGGCTCCCCCTCCTTGATTTTCACTTATCAAGTTACCTGCAACAGTATCACATTTGACTTCTCTCCACATCCTTTTCTGCCCGATAAGCTGACTTATAAACTACATGTATCATTGCTGAGGCTCGTGAGAATATGTGTGTGAGTCTGAGAGGGAGAGAGAAAAAGAAGCAAAGAAAGCAAAGAACGAAGAAGGAATGAAAGAGATAAGAATGAAGAAGGAATGAAAGAAAGGAAAGAAATAGACTAGGCTTCAAACTATAAAGCTAGATACCATAAATATGAAACTTAAATGATGACAAACATCCCATCATTTCACCTAATAATTAGGTGTTTCAGTGAAATGTTCAAGATCATATTAGTGTTAAGAATCAAAACAATTATGTAATCAGAGAGTGGTTGTTGCTTTGAGATGCTCATTTCCCTGTTAGCACTGGGCTGAGTTAAATAATAGCCTACAACTGGGAAGGAATGCTATTCAGTAGTCATAGAACTGAAAGCAGGGTTTAAAGTGAGGCTCATCGTATGTGCTAATCTAACTGGTAGTGGTTCGTGGGAGAACTGAACTGCCTAAGGAGGAATTTGAAGGGAATTTGAGAAGAGCTTCATAGGAATCTTCCCTGATTATTTGTCTCCATGAATGGGAGTAAACACAGTATTTTTGGGAGGTGCTTGTGAACTATTAATGGCCTGTTTCATGTATTTCCTGTTAAATCTCAGAAGCTATATTGTATCTTGCTCATTAGGTATGTAATAAATATCTAAATGAATGAGCATCAGAGAAGAGGGTATAATGGTATAAAATGAAGGCATGTTTGATCTCTGTTGTGGAGACTCTCACAAGCCTATGGAACAGTTTCTCTTGGGCTCTGGTCTATCTTCGGCCTGTTGTTCCTTGTTCCCTACTGTTGGTAGGGGCCTTTGGATTGGTCATCATACAGCCTTCTAATTAGATGTCTTTTGAATGGTTCTTTTAATTTACATGCTAGAAAGATGTTTCCCTATTGCCTCCTCATCTGGCTTTTCCCCTTCCTCTTGACTTTGTTTTTCATAATAAAGTCTGCTTTGTAGGCCTGGAGAAGCTGCTATCTTGTCTCATGGTTCCAGGAGTTGGGGGTGATTGACTTGAACAGCTTGCAGTGTATTTCTGGCCTGCTATTCTTTCCCAACTGTGTGTGGATTATTTCCTGCATCTGAATGGCTGCTATGTCTCATGTCCTTCTCGGACTTGGGGCATGGGGATCCCTTTCCCTCTCTGGGCTGGTAGAACACACAACCCACCATTACACATCTACTTTGCCCTTCCAAGCCAAGGGAGAAAGGGCAGCTAAAGAAGTCCTGATTGAATGCTTCCTCAGCTAGTCCTCATAGGACTTTGAGTATTGATTTGCACTTTGGTCCGTGCTCACTTGCAACCTTGTTTCCTGGTTCTCACTTTACTTATTTTGTTTGTTTGTTTGTTTGTTTTTGGGTCACACCCGGCAGCACTCAGGGGTTACTCCTGGCTCTACACTCAGACTCTACGCTCCTGGCAGGCTCAGGGACTATATGGGATGCTGGGATTCAAACCACCATCCTTCTGCATGCAAGGCCAACGTCTTACCTCCACGCTATCTCTCTGGCCCCTCACTTTACTTTTTAGTATTCTGTTGTTTCTTTGGGATTTTCTTGAAAAAAAAAAAAGATCTTTAAAAATTTTATTTTCAGCAATGTGATTACAGTATTGATAAGAGCAAGGTTTTATGCTTAAAATACTCTTAACACCACATTCTCTATCATATACCAGTGTCTCCCCTACCCTGACTTTTATCCTCCCTCCTCCCCATAGTGACATGTGTCCTTCAAAAAGACAAATTTTCAGTTCTGGTTGCCTTTGAGTAGTTGTTGTTTTCATACTGTGTTTCTTGTATAGTACATATGAAGAATTATTCTGTATTTCTCTCTCTCTTACTGACTAACTTCACTCAGTATATTTGTCAGTTCATAGTTTGATCTTCAGCAATTTTTTTTATATTTTCTTATATTTGTGTATAGGCCATTGTGTATATGTATCATAGTTTCTTTAGCCAATCATCTTTTCTTGGACACTTGGTGCTGTTTCCAGAATTTGACTATTGTGAATATGGCTACAATGAACATAGGAATGAAAATGTCTTTTCTGAATAATGTGTTTGGGGTAAATGCCAAGAAGTAGAATTGTTGGTTAATGTTGGTAAATCATTGAAAAGTATCCTGGGGCCGGAGCGGTGGTGCTAGAGGTAAGGCATCTGCCTTGCAAGCACTAGTCTAGGACGGACTATGGTTTGATCCCCCGGCATCAGGAACAATTTCTGACCACTCAGGAGTAACCCCCGAGTGTCAAAAGGTGTGGCCCCAAAACAAACAAACATAAAAGTATTCAAAATATTTTCCAAAAATGATGGACCAATCGACACATCTCTAGGACTTTCAATTTTTTTTTCTTTTGTTAGTTTATGGGCCATATCCAGCAGCAGTCAAGAGTTACTCTTGGCTCTGTACTCAGAATTCACTCCTGGGAGGCTCAGGGGACCATATGGGATGCAGGGGTTTGAACCTGATTTGGTCGCATGCAAGGCAAACACCCTACCGATTGTGCTATAGCTCCAGCCCCAAGGACTTTCAATATTATAATTCCTTTGTACTTGTCTCATTACCCTGTACTAGCATAATCAGAATTGATCACTCTATTAGGAAAATAATTACTGTATTTTATATGAATATTTCTAGACCATCTACTTTTTTTAGGCAGTAACTTATTTAATTTAATTTTTAAAAGAATTTAAGTGGATAAATGCTTTATATTTGCTGGGGAAAACTTTGAAGCACTTAGCTTGAAGGTCACCCAGTAAGTAAATGGCAGAATTGATATTTAACTTCAAGACTCTGTGACTTCAGAGCTCATATATTTGATCATTATGTGAGGCTGTTTATGGGTCCTCTGCTTGGTCTTGACCCTTACACTCTGACCTCTGAGGGAACTATGGTTGCCTCTCCAAACCATCCTAAAGTCTCTTTCTATCTCAATAACATTTATATGTTATACATAATATATTTTTAAATAATGATAATATGTTTTACTATATAAAATGTATGGTAAATAATTTATAATTTATCAACATGAATTTTGTAATATAGAAATATGTATCTTATATATTAGCATACATAAATATAATGCAATATATATTTTATATGCTATAATATATGTACTAGTATATTATATACTATAATGTTTTATTATTTAGTACAATATGGGTACTATATTGACTCATAGCTCATTTGTCTTCTTCTCCACTCACTTTGTCATATTTTTGTTTGTTTTCTGAGCACACCCTGTAGTGCTCAGAAGTTACTCCTGGCTCTGCTCTCAGAAATCTTTCCTGAGAGGCTCTGGGGATCATAAGGGATGCCGGGAACCAAACCCAGGTTAATATTGGATAGGCTGCATTTAAGGCAAACATCTTACTGCTGTGCTATCTCTCTGGTCACTTTGTCATTTCTGTCCAAATTTCTGCAATCCATGGCTGCACTAGGAACACGTTTTTCCAAACTTCATAAATTCCTCTTTCCCAACTCTTTCATATTTAGTCAATACTTAAAACCTCACTCTCTCTTTTTTTCTCCCTGAAGTTCAGGGAAGATTTTATTTTAGAGGATTGGGGAAGGACAAGCAGCCTCCCTGGTATGGGACTCCTCCCATCTCTGGAGCAAGATTCCAGAGAAAGGGTGAAACCCTTCTCTTTATATTTTCTTAGCTAGGAGGGTTAGGGAGCACTTTTCATTGAGTTTAAATTTAAGATGGGAACAGCAGGACCTAATTGTTTGCTGCTAGGGATCTTGTCAAGAGGAAGCATTTTGGATCCTTGACAATCTCTGTATTCTTATCATGACCTTTAGTTTTTATTAAAACTGTCCTTCTGAGGGAGGGGATCTACCTTTCTTTGGGTGGTGGTTTCTCAGTTTCTCTAACTCAGAGAGTTTAGTGTTTGCATTTCAAAGGAATTCTGGTTTTCATGCC
>PVKC010032778.1:0-14160 GCA_004027635.1 Crocidura indochinensis | reverse complement strand
CTCACCCCAGGAAGCTCACCACAAAAAGTGGTGAGCTTAGTTAGAGAAATAACTACATTTTGAACTGTCCTAAAAATGAGAACCTATGAGGGAAATGGAGAGCCTGTCTAGAGTACAGGCGGGGGGTGGTTGGGGAGGAGGGAGATTTGGGACAATGGTGATGGGAACATTGCACTGGTGATGGGTGGTGTTCTATACAGGACTGAAACCCAAACACAATTATGTATGTAATCAAGGTGTTAAAATAAAAAAAATTAAAAAAAATTTTCCCTTTTGTAAAAAAAGAAAAAAAAAGTAATGTTACTCAACAAAGTGAGGAAAATAAGGGGTATATTAGAATCCCTGGGAAACAGAGAAAGTTAGGTTTTCCACAGTTTACCTGATATCTTTTATAGGCTAGAAAAAGAATATTGAGAGAAGAAAATATTGAGAAAAGAGGATAGATGAGTTAGCAATATTTTGGAAAACTTAGATACAATGATCCAAGGTTGGGGAAAAAGAGAATAGTATACTTTCTAATATTTAAAAGGAAGAAAAACAAGTATGAATTTAAGTCTAGAAAACTAAAACGATTCTCTATAACCATCCCCATACTCCACCTTTCTTTTCCTCTGACATATATATAATCACATTCTTTACATGCAATTAGAAAATCTATTTTGGAAAACACATAGAATTCAATTTATGTTTTATGTTGTGACATACTTGCTTCTTTTTTTTTTTGTTTTTGTTTTTGTTTTTGGGTCACACCAGGCAATGCTCAGGAGTTACTCCTGGCTCTATGCTCAGAAATTGCTCCTGGCAGGCACGGGGGACCATATAAGGGCACCAGGATTCGAACCAATGACCTTTTGCATGAAAGGTAAACACCTTACCTCCATGCTATTTCCCTGGCCCCATACTTGCTTCTTTTATGTTTGCATTTTGTTTATCATTGACAGGCAAAAGAGCATATTAATTATAGAAACAAGATTTCTATTTTTGTTTTTGTTTTTGTTTTTGGGTCACTCCCAGTGATGCTCAGGGGTTACTTCTGGCTATGTGCTCATAAATTGCTCCTGGCTTAGGGGACCATATATAATGCTGGGGATCGAACTGTGATCCGTTCTAGATTAGTGCATGCAAGACAAATGCCCTACCACTACCGCTCCGAATCCTAGAAACAAGATTTCTTAGTAATGTGTAAACTCAAGACAATCATATCATGTCTTTTTTGCAAAGGTATGTCAAATGAAAGTAAGATAATGCCTTTTCAATTTTCATTCAAACACCTCACATCATTTAGTGTTCCTTGGATGGCTGTTGAATGAGAATTATATTTAGAAATCTCAAGTCAAGTGGTATTGAATTGTCCCTTCCTACTTGTGGGTTGCCACTTTTTCTGTGTAGTTCTGAAAGTTGTCCAAGAATCTGTGTTGCTTGGCATCAGAGAAAAGTTACCAGATGTAAACCCAAAATTTTCTACAGGAAGATGGCATAAAGAGAAGTGAGAATTTTCCAGCCTGACCAGTTCACAGACTTAACAATTCTGCCTATAGAGTTGCCATGAGAACTAGTTTTATTATCATTGTTTCTCTCAGAGTTCTTAATCAAAGTCAGATATGTTGTCACAAGTTGTTTTTACCTTGGCATGCTGAGGTATGATTTTAAGTGCCAATAATATGATTGTTTCCACAGTAATGTGACATTTATTTTTAAAAAGACACAAGTGGGCCAACCCCCAAAGACTCTGGACTGTCAGTGTCAGTTTTAGGGGAGTTAGCAATGCCACTGCTAGTTTTGACAAAGAAGGTAAGTCAAAAAATATAATCATCACTTTTGTATGAATCACTAGAGCATATGGAAGGGCTGGGAAGTACCAGAAATAAATTATTTAGTACTTAGTGCACCTTTATATTCAACACTGTACCACCTAGATCAAGCCTTTAATTCTGTAGAAAGAAGCAATTAATGTGAAAACACAGAGACAGATTTTCTGCTGCGTAATTTCACTTGATTAGAGTAGAATTTCAACTGTTATTTTGAAAAAGGGAACAAAGATCAGAACAACAGATTAAGGAGCAGGAGGAAGAGCAAATAAGAGGGTGAGAATTGAAGTAACAATACGTGTTCACATCTTGACAATTTATTTCTACAGCCCCCAATTACAGCAATCAAAAAAAAAAAAAGGAAAAGTCAACCCCACAAATTTAGTATTTTATATGTAATAATCCCTGGGATAAATTGCTAAAGTTAATAACTTATAAAAACAAACATCTGGGGCCGGGCGGTGGCGCTGGAGGTAAGGTGCCTGCGCTAACCTAGGACGGACCGCGGTTCGATTCCCCTGTTCCCCATATGGTTCCCCATGCCTGCCAGGAGCGACTTCTGAGCGAATAGCCAGGAGTAACCCCTGAGCATCACTGAGTGTGGCCCAAAAACCAAAAAAAAAAAAAAAGATTAAAAAAAATAAAAACAAACATCTCATATGCAACTCTTAGGACTGGGATAGCATGGTGACTGCTCAAATTAAATATTGTCCCCAAGTACTTCAATAAAAGGCACCAAATAATAATGGTCAAAGCTGAATAGTTCCAGAAGGAATTGTGATCTTTTAGGGAAAGGAGTCCTTAGCTGCTATGATAGCTTCAGCCAGCTCCATTAAACTCAATCTATTCTCAAAAGAGATGTAAACCAAGTTGTGAAAGGTTATGGGGTACTCCAGCCATGCAGTTAAAAGCTGACAATCTCTGGGGTAGAGGCAAGCTAAGTCCCCACCGTGCCAAAGCCATGCCAGCTGCAGTCACCACCCACAATTATTGCCTCACCAAAATTCTTCTTCACAAATATGAATCTGTAGAGACACCAAATCAACTAAAGCTTCAGGTATGCCATGATTTGGGCTGTCATTATCAGGACTTCTTTTGGAGTGACTTGGGCACTCTCCTGCTGCCTTCGTGTACTTCCAGAAGTTCTAGTA
The DNA here is from genome assembly GCA_004027635.1 of Crocidura indochinensis. NCBI lineage: Eukaryota > Metazoa > Chordata > Mammalia > Eulipotyphla > Soricidae > Crocidura > Crocidura indochinensis. The sequence continues at coordinate 11,201 of PVKC010032778.1, read as the reverse complement.
ACTGAAAACATGCCCCACAAAAGCAACAGTATCTTCAATAATCCTTGGAATTCCTAGACGTTCAAGTGCATTTTTTACCAAACAACTCCAATTTTTTTTAATAAGTCATGCCTGTAGGAACACACCAATTTTGGCACCAATGTGCATGTGAAGTGAACTAATGTTCAGAAATAAAAGAAATAATAATGATCAGTAGCATCAAGAGCTTATTAAACTTTCTGACATTGACTAAAGGACCTCATTGTGAGAATCAATACTTTTTACAAATTCTCTTATTTTTATACTATTTTTATTTTTTATTTTTTAATAATTTTCTCACATTTACTTGGGTACAAATGTATTATGATCAGCTATGTCAATTATATGATTGTTAATATTTAAATAAAATAATTAAAGAATTTTGTAAAGAAGTCATACATGGAAGATAAAAGAAATGGATAAATAAAGGCCAATTCTTTTTTTTTTTGTTTTTTGTTTTTTGTTTTTAGGGTCACACCCGGTGACGGTCAGAGGTTACTCCTGGCTATTCGCTCAGAAGTTGCTCCTGGCAGGCACGGGGGACTATATGGGGAACCAGGGGATTGAACCGCGGTCAGTCCTAGGTTAGCACAAGGCAAGGCAGGCACCTTACCTCCAGCGCCACCGCCCGGCCCCCAGGCCAATTCTTATAGACAAGTAATATGCAATCTAGTTGAAGCCCAAGTCCTATCAAAAATGCTATCAAAAAGCTTCTGGGAACTCTTTGATCACTTACAAATAATTTTAAAGCAGGACAATTTTATTCCCTGTGCATTTCTTCATTACCACCTAAAAGACAACTATGAGTAAACAATGTAGAGAGTCGGTGGCAAGTTCTAGAAAGGGGTGATCTATGGATAAAAGGGCAGAAAGCAATGAGAAAATTTCTGAGATCCCTCAGCAGATCTCTCTTCAGAGGGTCAATCTGCTCTGAAGAGAAGGATTATGACTGGGCATTGGACATGAGATTTCAAACCTGAAATTTAAAGAACTTTTTTTTTATTAGTTTATTTGTTTGGGGAACCAAACCCAGCTCTGCTCAGTGAGTATACCCAAGCAATTACAGTCAGGAATTACACCTTGACAGGCTCACGGGACCTGATGGGTTACCAAGGATATAGCATGAGTAGACCATGTGTAAGGCAAATGCCAAGCCTGCTGTACTATCTCTCTGGCCCAAAAGAACTAGCTTTAAAAGCAAAAATAAACACAGAATTAGATAGTTATAGGAGAAAAAAATATTGCATCAAAGTTACAGAATCTGACTAAGATCACGTTTAAGAAAATAAAGAGAATATTCAATATACAGTAGCTGATGTTTAAAATAATAATTGTTTATTGAGCCACCTCCCATCTCTCTACAAGTGTAAATCTATGAATCTCCTTAAAACTTATCAATTGTGGGGCTAGAGTGATAGCACAGTGGTAGGATATTTGTTGCATACAACAAACCCCGGTTCAATACCCAACATCCCATAAGATCACAGTCTTCTTGGTCTGGACACAGAGCCATGAGTAAGCTCTAAACACTGCTGGGTGTAGCCCCATAATAAAGCAAAACAAAATACATAAATTGAAATCCTATCCCCAAAGTGATAGTAGAAAGAAATGAGGCTTATGCAATAGTGGGAATGGAATACAGGCTGAAGGATGTAGGCATTATGAGAGAAATAGTGTCCTTACTAGGAGAACCCAGACAAATCCTTTGCTTTGCATCAAGTGCAGACAGGGAGTCAATAGGTTATTTTTTGTTTGTTTGTTTGTTTTGTATTTGTATTTCGGCCACACCTGGTGATGCTCAGGTGTTACTCCTGGCTATGTGCTCAGAAATTGCTCCTAGCTTGGGGGACCATATGAGTCACCAGGGAGATTGAACCAAGGTATGTATTATGCTAGCGTCCTGCACCACCACTCTGTCCCCTCAAAAGGTATTTTTGAACTAAGAAGTGAACTCTAATTAGTACTCACATAGTCTACATCTTAATTTTGGATAAATCATATCCTAAAACGATGAAAAATAAAGTTCTATAGCTTGATCAGTTATCAATACTTTTTGTAATATTTTAGGTAGCCTGAATAATAAATTCAGTACAATAAGCTTAGAAACACTAGAGATCTTTGGTAGTGAGGTGGATTCTTTATTTTTACATTTCCTTATCAGTAACTTGACATTCTACTAGAGTGTCTATGTGATCTTTACACAGATAAAATTGGACATCTTTCCTCAAACCTGATCACTATTTCTACATTCACCATAATTTCTTCCTGGAGCAGAATTTAGCAGATTTATTGGAATACAATTCATAAGCCATCTAATTCATTGAAAGTGTATTAAAGTTCTTTACAATAATATAAAATTAGTATAAGCAATGCCATAACAATTTAATCACTCCAAAAATATGCCGTACATTTAACTAGTAATTTATTTACATACAACTCCTTTACCCACCAGTTCTAAACAGTGCTTTATATCCCCATAAATTTCCCAGGTCTATTAAAATAGAATAAATTTCTATGAAATACATTTTCTATAACAATAGAATCATACACATGTTTTTCTTCATCTGGCAATTTTTTCTCATAGAATCACTTAAAGTTTCTTCAAGATTGTAGAAAGAATCAGCACTTATTTTTTTTGTATTTTCTAATTTAAATTTATTATAACAATAGCACAGTTGAATAAGAAAGATAATATTCAGAAGTTAAAACATTTGCTTTGCACATAACCAATCCAAGTTCAATCTCTAGCACTAATTATGATACCCTGACTTCTACCAGGAATGATCCCAGAATACAGAACCATGAATAAGCCTTGAAGACCACTGGGTGTGATCCCTAAATCATATTCATATGATTTGGGAGTCACATCATAGTTCTATGATCATGTTTTTGAGAAAATTTTATACTGTTCTTTAAAGTGATTACAAATATGTTTTAAAATATTTTCAAATCATTTTTGAACACCTTTCCTTCTTTCTTCCCTTTTCTTTGTTGTTGTAGTGAACAGGTTCATCACATTCTCGACTGTGGCATCTAAACATTTAGTTTCAGGCCTGAAACTCTCAGGCACGAAACTTATAGTTGGCAGGACACTTTTTTCATTGCACTGCCTGCCCATATGTGTACCACATGTCACACAGTGGTACACATATTTTTGCATTTTTTTAATTTTTAAGTACACATTTTTTTTTCTAGAGTGTTGCTGTCACACAGTCTAGTTGTAATGCTTGACAGTAGTCACATACTCTAGTTGTAGTGCTCATATGCACAAGGCTCTTGAAGAAAAGTTTCCTATAGGGGTCATATATTAAATAACAAAAATATATTGTCTCAGAGTCTAGAGAGACCTAAATCCAATTTCAAAGTATTTTCACTTTTGAGGGATAATAAATTGTAAGACACAATTTATCCCTTTCTCTCTCCTATTTTCTGGTGATTTGCTGTCAATATTTAGTGTTCTTTGCATTCTGTTGTGTTGATGTCTCTATTTTCATTTTCAAATGGAATTCTTGTGTATGTGTACAAATTCTGCACTTTTTTTGTTAGAAATTTATTTTAGTTTTAACAGCTTAAAAAGCAAAAATTTAAAAAGAGACTTCATTCTCACCCTTTAAACTTCATATTTTTAAATCTCCAATAACACTCCTTCATGTAAATTTAGTTCTATTATCAATGTCTGGTATGTTTACTATATTTAAGTTTTTATATTGCATATAGAATAAAATAATTCAATAATTTCACTTTCCCTTGCAACTAATTTTTTTGTTTGTTTTGTTTTTGGGCCACACCCAGTGACGCTCAGGGGTTACTCCTGGCTATTCGCTCAGAAGTCGCTCCTGGCAGGCACGGGGGACCATATGGGGAACCAGGGGATCCAACCGCAGTCCGTCCTAGGTTAACGTAGGCAAGGCAGGCACCTTACCTCCAGCGCCACCGCCTGGCCCCCGCAACTAATTTTTTAATGTTGCTTTATATAAAGTATAAGTTTGTCATATACTTTACTGACGCATTATCAGACTATAATTTGTATACTTTCATTTCTCCCAAATCATCTCCCATTCAGTAAGGTATTTTTGGTTCTATTTATAGCACTGTTTGCTGTACAAAATCTTTCCAATTCAATACATTATTCATTATTTATCTTTGTTTTTATTTTTCTTGGTCAGGGATCTATCTCTAATGTTGATGTCATGAAATTTCTCACAATGTTATCTCCTATGTGCTTCATGACTAGTAGTCTTTCAATAGAATTAAAATGTAGGCCAATTTTATCATTTTGTGTGTGGCTGTCCAATCTCCCCATACCATTTGTTTTTTGAGGGTTTTTTGTTTGTTTTGGGGTCACACCTGGAGTCACTCGGGGGTTACTCCTGGCTCTGCACTCAGAAATCGCCCCTGGCAGGCTCGAAGGACCATGTTGGATGCCAGGAATCGAACCACCATCTGTCTTGGGTTGGCCGCATGCAAGAAATGCCCTATCATTGTGCTATCTCTCCAATTCCCAATACCATTTGTTGAAGAAAAATTCTTTTCTCCATAGTATAACCTTGGATCATCATGAATGTGATGCTGATAAATATGTGGGTTTATTTCTGAACTTTCATTTCTACCCTTTTGCACTATCCATTGTCCTTTTTAATTTATTAATTTATTTCATATTTTTCTTGTTTGGTGACCAGGAGTGCTTAGGCCTCATGGCTCTGGATTCATAGTTAATTCCTGATAGAGTCTGGGAAACTATACATGATGTCTTGGATAAAGTTTGAGTCAGCCACATGCTAGGCAAAGGCTCTGCATGCTGTTCTACCGCACTGATTCTGATGTGCCTATTTTTATTCTAATGTTATTAAGTTTTAATTATTGTCACCTTATAAAATAGTTTGAAGTTAGAGACCACAATATTTTCAGTTATCTTTTCTAGCTAAGGACTTCCTTAGCTACTCAGGAATATTTTGTAGTTCCTTTAAACCTTAATATTTTCCTGTTTCCTTAAAAATGTCATTGGAGGGGCTGGAGAGATAGCATGAAGGTAAGGCATTTGCCTTGCATGCAGAAGGCTGGTGGTTCAAATCCCAGATCCCATATAGACCCCCGAGCCTCGCCAGGAGTGATTTCTGAGCGTAGAGCCAGTAGTAACCCCAGATTGCTATCGGGTGTGACCCAAAAACCAAAAAAAAAAAAGTCATTGGAATTTTAATTAGGTTTAAATTATTCATTCATATTTTTTTTTAGTTTTGGGCCACACCCGGTGATGCTCAGGGGTTACTCCTGGCTATTCTCTCAGAAGTCGCTCCTGGCAGGCACGGGGGACCATATGGGGAACCCCGGGGATCGAACCGTGGTCCGTCCTAGGTTAGCGCAGGCACCTTACCTCCAGCGCCACAGACCGGCCCCCATTCATTCATTCATATTTTTTTGAGTAGAGTGGCATTTTGGTTGCACTACTTCTCCTACACATATCATCCATTCACATGAAATGTTTTCTCATGTCTTAAAATTTCCTCATTTTTCTTTCTTTGCTCTTATTGCATATTTGATTACCCTGTTTGCATAGTTGGCTTGATATTCATACAGTTAGTTGTGGTGCTCACACATCCAATATTGTTGCATGCCAGAGATTGTCTAATGTTGTGATGCCAGCAATCACACTTGAAAGTGTTTTGGTGCTAAGGTTTAAATTCTCTGCATACCCATCACCATCACTTAATGTATTATTTATGTTTTCAACGATATCTTTAAATTTCTGTTAGATCATTCTCACCTTTTGTTAAATGTATTCCTAATAATTCTTTTGGAAAACAAAATATGTGAAATTGTATTTTTGATTTTTCCTGTTTCAATTATTTGTATATAAAAATGGAATATTTATTGCACATTGATGCAGCCAACTACTTTGTTAAATTCAGTATTCTCATAGTTCTTAATTTTATTTTGAAGTTTAGGATACAATAAATGGCACTCAGAGCTTATTCCTGACTCTGTGCTCAGGGTTCATTCCTGGCAGACACAAGAGACTATTTGGGGTGTCTAAAAATAAAACCTGGATTATCTATGCAAAGCAGTGCTTGTTCTGCAATACTGTTTCTCAGGATTCTTCACAGTTATTAATGGAAGATTCACACACACACACACACACACACACACACATATAGCAAGACTATAACAATAGCTTCTTTTATAATGTAAGATTATAATAATAATATAATAAGACTACCAAGACTAAATTAAAGTAGTAACTGTGGAAAATTGTATCTTAGTGCTGATTTAAAAATTTTTTTCAGGGTCTGAAAGAGTAGAGGAGATAAGATCCTTATCATTTGGGGTGAGACTACACAAGCAGTGCGGAGGAATTGCTTCTGGTTCTGCTATCGGAAATTAGTCTAAGCAGTGCCAGAATACCATATAGGATCCTGGGGATCAAAAGCCTGTCCCCATGTCAACCATATGCAAGGCAAACCCTACGTTCTTGTCTTGCATATGACTGATCTAGTTTCAAAGCACAAGAGGCTAAGTACTACCTTACTACTACCAGGTTTCATTCCTGAGCACAGAATCAAGACTATCACTTGAGTACCACAGATTGTAACCTACTAACCCCAAATAGAACAAAACATAAACCGTTAATACCATCTGCAATTGGACCTAAATAAATTATCTCTGCTTTCCTGCTGTTGAAACTCTCATGCATATTTAATCAATATACCTTCCCAAACTGTTCATTTTCATAGGTCTGGATTTCCAGAAAACTGACCCTGTGGTAAGATCATCACATGGAAAATTTACGGACAAATTTCATCATGTTTCCATGTATGGGTATTTCAAGGACTCAAACTCCACAGAGCACACTTATGTAAGGTTTTTTCTTAACGGCAAAAATATGTAGAGAAAGAGAAGGCACTCACAGGCAAACAGTAGGGTAATAAAGATATCCAGGTGCTCCCAGGTGCCCTTATACACGCAAGAATTGTGCTTTGTATGTGAATTGATCAAAGATCTCTGTGAAAAAATCTTGTCTTTGGGAGAGCTCAAAGCAGAACTTCTATGAAAGGTTTTAATGCCCCTCTGGTCATGCAATCAAACCAGGCTGTTTAAATCAATTAAACCATTTAGAGATCATCAGTCAAAACAACAACAAAAACTGACCTACATGTTATCAATTGAAGTGACAGACATTTAAAAGCATATAGTAAATTCTATTGCCCTTATTTTGACTGAATCAAAGTAAGACATCCAAATATCACTGATAATAAGAAAGATGTTGCTGTTGTAGGTGGGTTTTTATTTTTAAATGAAATTTTAAATCAGTGCTCTCTTCCATGTCACAGTCCTTGAGATTAAGACCTACAAGGGAATAAAAAAAAAGACCTACAAGGAAGGGAGTGAATTAAAGGTAAATTAGATAAAATAAAGATATTATATATTAAAAAAAAACAGGTGGGGGGAATGAACTGCAGTGTTTTCCAGAGTCCTCAAACAATACTGAAAATTCTGGAACTTAAACAATTCTGGAGCTAAAGGAGTCCCAAACTAAAGCTAGAAGACTAATAGAGAGATAAACCATCAATTGCAGAGGGATGAAAATCAAACTTGCTTAAAGAGAGAAGTTCCTGAGAAGGCCTTTTTTAGCCTAAGTCACTACCCAGAGAGAGAATTAGTTGAGAGTTTTCACTTTCTGAGATATAAAGCCATTGAAGAATAAATGCATTAGTTCTGAAAGTTCAGAGATATTTCAAGGAGGCAACTCATTCTTTCCTATCTAGACACTGTTCTGTATTAGTCAAGCAAATTGTTTTTTTTTAATTTTCAGAATTAATATATGTTATCATCTATGAAATAATGCGGTGCTTTTTAAAGTTTATTCCCAAATTCTTTCCCTGTCTATATTCTGATTCTATTTATCTCTTTTTTCTGTTGTCACACAATCATAAATACTGTTTTCAATCTTCTGTAATCCAATCCTACCATAAGTGAATTTATCTATCTCTGAATTCCAACTGATATTCACTTATCTCATGGTTATAGAAAATTCTTATTAAAACTTGACACTCGCGAAAAGAAAGACAATCCTCTCTTGACTTGGGTGTATATGTTTTATATAAACGTATTCAAAATTAATAATTAAGTAAAATGAAACAGTGCTAGGTATATGTTAGTGTATGTGCTTCTTTATATGAGGCCCAGGAGTTTATCACTAATATACACACAAAAAAAGAGTTAAAGAAATACCCATTAATGTCTCTTGTCTTGCAAATACATTTATAAGTCTCAAAGACTCAGAAGCATGGTGGAACATTCTAATATTTCAAAATCATCTAGTATTATGGACCCAAGATGAGCTAGCAGATATCCAACAGGTTTATAAAAAATAGCAACAACAGAAAACAGGAAAACATAATACTCCAAGCCTCAGGCATATGACCCATCAAAGAGCTTAGGACCTGGCCTCTATATTGGTGTTTTAATATAAATTCCAGTGCCAAGACAAAAGACTATTGTGTTTAAAGCAAGCTCTCAAGTGCCTCCCTGAGGCTCCCATCAGGATTCTGACACTGAACATAAGGGTAACTGGACCAAACTTTAGAGTAAATGTCAAGACAAAAAAGGAGTATTTACGGATTAAACTGGAATGTGGAGAGGGAAGAACAGAGATTTGGAAGCCACATAAATATCATCACTGAAATTGAGATCTCCAAGAGGGATCAGTGAGAAAGAGCCAGAACGAGTAAAAAATTGTAGCTTGAAACTAAGTTTGCCTGGGCAATCCTTTCTTTAGCTATTTATTCCAGGATAGTATTCCATTTAGTAATTGTCCTGAACAAAATGACAAGTTCAAATGATAATGAAATGTGGTAACTATACTAGACCAATGAAGAGAACAGAAAAACCAATTAATAATATGCTTAAATTTATATTGTCTTTGCTAAGGACTTGGCTTGGGCATTATTCATAATCATATGAAAAAGGAAGGGCAATTTAGCAGTGATGTATAGATTATGTATGCATGAGGAAAAAAGAAAACAGGTGATAAAAAGAAAACATCCTGTTAGGTTGGAAATCAATAGTTTTTCCAAATATAAATTTCCTTTCTTTTAAATGAAACTATGATGCCATTTAAAGATCTATTTCCCCCACTTTTTTCCTCATTGATAAGTAATTTTGTTATTTCCCAAACAATTCAATAAGAGCTAGATTGATTTAATAGAACTTTTATGATGATGCAAAGAAATATTGACTGTCCCATTCATTTAATGAAAATTATTGTGGCTGTGGTAGAAGGAAAACATGTATTTGCAAAAAACTCAAGTCTATCAAAATGTAAAATGAAATAAATTTCATAAAACTATACATTTTAATCCTTCTATTTAATTCAAGTGAATTCGATAGTTTAAATTTTATATTCCCACTCTAGGGAAACCAAATTCTTTAGAGATTGAATGCTTCAAATCCTTAGGCCAAGACAAAGTGTTTAATTGAAAAATAATTTTATTCTTTCTTGTTTTAAGGATCAAAAAAATTAAAATCTTTTTTCCCCTTCTAATCCTAAGAGGTTTCACCACTCAAGACATAATTGAAAGTTTCAAAACCTAAAACACCTTTAAAACATGACTAAATAGGATCCTTTCCTAAGCTTTTTCAAGAACAGGTTCTATGAAGCTCTCATGAGGGTTCAAAGTAGGACAGAGTAGAAAGAAATCAGGCTAGATATAAGAGCTAAGTACAAAGCAGGTGAAAGACTTAGCAAATAAATGCTTAAAATGATTTACCAAATAGTTACTTTGTGAGAAGAGCGGATATCAAAACTGATTAGCATTTATCTATCCTAGTTGATGTGTAAACAAAAAAGTCAACATATTTGACAGTATAGGTCTTTACATTTAGTAACTTTAAGACAAAATTATATATTGTTACAACTAGAAGCCTGAAAATCAGCCTTTCCTTATCCAACCAAACCATTGCCTCTACTATGTATAAATACCAAATACACCCTATAATCTTTATGTCTCAATTTCATCACCAGTAAATTTGATCTGGGTCATAATACTTTTAGTGTGAAACTCGTTAATTCTCAAGTGGGTCCTTGAATTTTGATGTAAAACTAGCACACGAATCTCTTAGTTTCATGAAGTTATAGTCATTTATTTAACTGCCTTTTGAAGGTAATCTTGAATAACTATATATTATTAATTCAGACTTCACACTGGTTTCTTTCTAGTTACCTTGTACATCGTCCTTGATTCACTTTGGTCTCTCACCTGTTTTGTTCCTTAAAATCCTCTGCTAACCTCCTGGTCTGTAGCTACTTGCTGAGTTTGTTGCATTCATTTAGTTGGCTTTTGTGGATTCTCTTGCCACTTGCAGTTTTTCCTGTTGTCTGCCCTACCAGTGTGATTCATCTGGGCATGTGCAATGGATACAAGAAAGACTGCCATTATTCCAGGTTGAAAAGAGGATTCAAGAAGGGCAGATGCCCTTGTTCTCCCTTAACCATTTCCATTCTCTCTCTGACCAGCTACCCTTCAAGTTCACAAGACTTAACAATTGTCTTTATTAGACTCTGCACCTGGGAACTAAATGTATATGGTTTCTAGTTATTCAGATGCTTTGATTTATTTAAATTTCTCTATACAATCATCTCTAGAACTCTTTCTCAACTTCCTTTCATCTAAATAACAGTTGACTTTTGCACACATGGAACAAATTTGGCTTAGAATGCCTTTTCACTGCCAGTTTGTTGACCCAGGGTGGTCCACATTGCAAAAAATTTGAAAACTGCTGCGTTAGTGGATTGGTGTTTCAGTTTTGTTTCTACAGTAATTTTAGAATTCAAGGCATATTCTTGAATTAGAAGCACCTTTACATATATACATCAGAGATTGTAATAAAAAAAAGTCAAGTAGACTGATATTACTATCATAGTAGAGAGTATTTAGAAAAATTTAGTGTCTAAGACTTAAACACAAATTCTAGTTCTTCTGTATTTTATACCGAGTATAAGCAAAGGAAACTTCCATCAGAATTGAGATGTTTACAATGCAGTGAATGACAGAAATACCATGAGTGTGAGCTGGAAGTTTTTATGTAAAGAATCTTCCCCTTGAGGTACACATGAAAATATGAATTTCAATATCTTACAAACTAATGATTTTCTGTGGCATTCTTGACCTTTCTTTTTTTTTTTTTTT